>OY986048.1:55360929-55559207 GCA_963920205.1 Stenodema calcarata | reverse complement strand
CGAAACTTTTCATAACCCTAGGTCAAGGGGAAGGAAGGGGTTCAAAACGAATTTTGAAATTTTGAAAATTCCATATCTCGAAAAATTCATATAGAACGGTATGTTTTTTATTTCATATTCAGATAGAGTTTGTTCCGTAGAATTTTTTAAGACCATCCGCAGCTTTGTACGACCAGCCGTTCGTTCACAATGACGGCTCAAAGATTGTGCCTCACAACACGATCGTGAATCAAACTGTTGAAATACAGGTCCATTTTCATACTAACAAGCTCTTTGGAACATCATATGGCTTAAGTGATGTCGAGTTTGTTGTTCTGAGGTGCGTTTCGTGCTACGGAAATGAAGGTAATTTCGAATGTTTGTTGGTAGGTACTTCTTTTATAGAAAAATTATTACCGACGTAGTATTAAAAACCCCAGAATTATATCGTATTAATTAATCATAATTAATAATTATTATTATTAATAGTAAATACGAATTATTAATACCTAACAATAAATTATAATAATTTTCACTAGGTACTTGATAAAATTGTTAATAATTAGTGATAATTGATAATAATAATTAATCTAACATTTAGGATCTAGAAATTTAGACCTAGTGATCTAGACAGAAGGGTGATCTGTACAAAGAAGATAATGAACCGTTGTGTCAAGAATTTGCAGAGTTTTTTATTTTTGTGAAGAATAAATCAACGACACTACAATGAATGATGATTTCAGAGCAAAAATGTAATGATGACTACAAATCAGTTAATTTAGGATATTTGATTAAATGGAGAAGATCGACGCAAAGGTCCTGAGGGTCTCCAGGGTTCTACTACTAATTCCTGTTGAAAAACGGCCCTGTCGAGCGCTACAACATTCACGAGGACATCGAGAGATTACTAGAACAATACAGTCGACCACCGGAGAGGGCCAGGGTCTTCCATCTTCCCCTGACATATAACTCGTATCTGAGCTAAAGGATCATTATCAAGATCCGAGGGAAAAGGTCCCCGGCGGGTCGATGGCCGGCACTCTCCGCTGAAACTCTGTTTGACATTCGGCTTACACGGAGCCCCCAAATGAAAAACTTATCCCTCTAAATCCCTATAAACCTCTTCAATTTCCGAGTATGCAAATATTATGCCTCCATCACCGCAAACATTCTCGTACGCGCAAGTTAATAGAAGTCGTTCCGATGGGAGCTGATGGTGGAATATTCATCGTTCATGTAGTCTTTTGACGAGTAAATCAGACAATATGAAAAATACATTCCACTCTTGTGTGATTGGAATATTCCATTCAAACCAAACGAGTTATTATTCACCATCGCGCGAATCTTCAATTTACAGCCCACCGAGACACAACCTAAAAGAAATTTAGTGCACAAATCTGTTCACCCAGCTACAAATAAACCACCATATCATATTGATGTTTTTATTCTGAGAAGTATTTCCACTAACTACGCAGATGTAGGTGGGAGCGATGAGCTAACAGGTGATATCTCAGCCGTTATTCTTTTCTTTGACCTGTTAATCAGCAAACGAAATAGGAAAACTCAGGTGTTTTGCTGAACGACCCTCTGAGAACAACAGATCAGCTTGAATAAGAAATGGAGTACTCGGATGCCTGGAGACATAGCACAACTCAATTAGAAGAAGAAGAAGAAGAAGAAGAAGAAAAACGTTTATTGAAATAATACACACTTTGAAATACAAGAAAATTATGTAAATAAACTGTACGGCATTGGAATCCGTCTGCCGGAAGAAGGGGCCATTCATAAGTGAGGAAGAAATACAAGTAAGTGGAGCGAAGATTAAATATGGAAAATAAACAAAAATTGCTTGAAAACAAAAGGATACTGTTATCTTGAACAAAAATAAATGGATTACAAAAAGTTAAAAATTAAATTCCCTGACTAGGAAGGACCTATAGCGCCACGCCGATGCACAAAAAACTTCCAACCTCGTCCAGTCAGGTCCGTCTAGAATCCGGATTGCCTCGCTGCGGGTCAACGTGTTCTTGGAAAACGCGCATCGTCGAAACTCAGAGAGGACGGGGCATTGGCAGAGGAAGTGGAACATATCCTCTCGTTCGTGCAGGTTGCAGAGTGCGCATTCCTCAGGTCTCCCAGAGTCGTACGGCCTCGCGTTCAGGTTTAAGGACTCTGCGCGTACTTTGAAAGCCCAACGGGCCACCCTCAATGGCAAGCCGGCATCATGCACCAAACTAGCGCACTTTACAGCGGGATTAAGCTCACGGTAGAGTGTGAATGAGTCCGAAGCCTCGACCCGTGCCAGGAGGTTCGACCGTTTCCGCACTCTCACAGCCGAAATGAGTTCCTCCATGTCCGACCCGAGAACCCGTGTTTCAAAGACACTTAAGTTGTCAGGGATGGCATACTCGGCGCAGAGGGAGGCGTAACGCTCAGCGAACCCTTTGCAACGCCTTATCATCTCAATGGCCACGACTCTGGGCAGTCGACATCACTTAAGCCATATGATGTTCCAAAGAGCTTGTTAGTATGAAAATGGACCTGTATTTCAACAGTTTGATTCACGATCGTGTTGTGAGGCACAATCTTTGAGCCGTCATTGTGAACGAACGGCTGGTCGTACAAAGCTGCGGATGGTCTTAAAAAATTCTACGGAACAAACTCTATCTGAATATGAAATAAAAAACATACCGTTCTATATGAATTTTTCGAGATATGGAATTTTCAAAATTTCAAAATTCGTTTTGAACCCCTTCCTTCCCCTTGACCTAGGGTTATGAAAAGTTTCGAAGACCATTGTGGGGTTGGTCGAAACCCATAAAAAAATTTCGTAATTTTAACTCAACGCTAACTGGGCAAAGTGCCGCGGACGGCGTACGGCGGACGGACGGATTTTTTTTTATTCGATTTTCTGAATCTACGTATCTTGAAACGTAAACCAACAAATTTTGAGGGGGGGTTAAAATTTTTTTTTCTTTGGGCGATTCCAATGGTTCATTATCGAAGATAATAAACCAAAATGAAGTACGAGGTACGCGGTGTGGGTGTGGGAGGGGGCGCAGAGACATAAAAGGTCTCGTCGTATGACGCACTAGTTGGCCTCCTGCCAGCCGTCTTACGTCATACGCTCGTGCTTCATAGGCTCTGACGTACTTGTTGGCCTCCTGCCAGCCGTATTACGTCATACGCTCGTGCGTCATAGGCTCTGACGTACTTGTTGGCCTCCCGCTAGCCGTCTTACGTCATACGCTCGTGCGTCATAGGCTCTGACGCTTTTTGGTCTCCTGCCAGCCGTCTTACGTCATACGCTCGTGCGTCATAGGATCTGACGTAACTTGTTGGCCTCCTGCCAGCCGTATTACGTCATACGCTCGTGCGTCATAGGCTCTGACGTACTTGTTGGCCTCCCGCTAGCCGTCTTACGTCATACGCTCGTGCGTCATAGGCTCTGACGCACTTGTTGGTCTCCTGCCAGCCGTCTTACGTCATACGCTCGTGCGTCATAGGCTCTGACGCACTTGTTGGCCTCCTGCCAGCCGTCTTACGTCATACGCTCGTGCTTCATAGGCTCTGACGTACTTGTTGGCCTCCTGCCAGCCGTATTACGTCATACGCTCGTGCGTCATAGGCTCTGACGTACTTGTTGGCCTCCCGCTAGCCGTCTTACGTCATACGCTCGTGCGTCATAGGCTCTGACGCACTTGTTGGTCTCCTGCCAGCCGTCTTACGTCATACGCTCGTGCGTCATAGGCTCTGACGTACTTGTTCGCCACCTGCCAGCCGTCTTACGTCATACGCTCGTGCGTCATAGGCTCTGACGTACTAGTTATCCTGCCAGCCGTCTTACGTTATACGCTCGTGCGTCATAGGCTCTGACGCAATAGTTGGCCTCCTGCCAGCCGTCTTACGTCATACGCTCGTGCGTCATAGGCTCTGACGCACTTGTTGGCCTCCTGCCAGCCGTCTTACGTCATACGCTCGTGCTTCATAGGCTCTGACGTACTTGTTGGCCTCCTGCCAGCCGTATTACGTCATACGCTCGTGCGTCATAGGCTCTGACGTACTTGTTGGCCTCCCGCTAGCCGTCTTACGTCATACGCTCGTGCGTCATAGGCTCTGACGCACTTGTTGGCCTCCTGCCAGTCGTCTTACGTCATATGCTCGTGCGTCATAGGCTCTGACGTACTTGTTGGCCTCCTGCCAGCCGTCTTACGTCATACGCTCGTGCGTCATAGGCTCTGACGTACTTGTTGGCCTCCTGCCAGCCGTCGTACGTCATACGCTTGTGCGTCATAGGCTCTGACGTACTAGTTGGCCTCCTGCCAGCCGTCTTACGTCATAAGCTGGGTTCACATGGTCGCGTAATCGACGTAAAGCGCAAAAGCGTAATCGACGTAGGTGGCGAGGGTGGGAGGCGCGTAAAAGCGTTTTACGTCGGTGTTCGTTCACATGGTGGCGTAACGCTTAGGTGCGCAAGAGGCCAATGCGCAAGGCACCCTTGTTTTCCCGCATTTTTCGTTATTCCGTTGTTTGAGTTTTCCCGCGTTGTTTTGTTCTACCCGCCAATTTCATTAGTCAAATTTCATTTTCAATTACATAATATGTATAACATCATTACATTATATTATAACATCATTATAAAATGATATTGGTTATTTTCTTGTCACCCACAAGTACTTCATGATCAGATGAACCTACCTACAGTGATGAACCTACAGTTGCCGGAAGATGTGGGGGATCAGCTGTGACAAATCCGCCATTTTTACGTCGACGTAAAAGCGCAAAATATCTAAATTTTTAGTACGCTCGCGTATGAACTCGGCGTAGACGCTTCCCCGCCCATCAACTAGCCGGTAGCCAATCAGGAGGCTTTACGCTTTTACGTTTTACGCCGTTACGCGAACATGTGAACCCAGCTATACTCTCGTGCGTCATAGGCTCTGACGTAATGGCCCGCCGGTCGCTTGTGTTCTGACGTGATCTGAGGGAAAGGGTGAATCAAGGGAACAAATTTTTCCCGTTTCAGTTTATGTGCCAGAGCAAAGACATGAAAATGTCAAAAAAATGTGTAAATAGGTACCTAAGCCCAACTGTAATGTCAATTTTCTGACAATGAGTTTTCGACTATAGTTTTCATACCTTTTTACTTAAGTACTTATTGCAATTTGAGACTGATAATGAGCTGTTTGCAAATAAAAAGTCTGATAACTACTTTATTACATCTTATTAATCTATTTTCAAGTTCCGATTCACAGTTGAATGTATTTTATTTAGATGTCGTAAAATTCGAAAACGATGGAATGACGAAACCTGTCGACTACTGACTCAAGTGATACTGTCGACCTCTAACACATGTAGGTCGACTACTAGTGCAAAACCATGTCGACTACTGAAGAAAATGTTGGTCACTGGTATCGACTACTACCTAGAGCAGTGGTTCCCAACCTTTTTCCCTCGAGGACCACAAGATCTATAAGAAAACGTCTGCGGACCACATGATTTTATAACTAGGTAAATTAAATTGAGAACTAGAGTTCTCAATAACTGTTTTTTTAGACTATAACTGTTATAGTCTTAATATATTTATAGAAACATTATAAATCTATTGTAAAACACTTACAAAATATGACACTAAGTCTCTCAGTGACTTCCTTGGTTTTGCATTTTACTGGCAAGATCTTCGATTACTCATGTGGCATACTTTCATAACAAACGTATCTCCGAGGATGAATGTCTCATTATATAGCCAGTAGAAACATTGTTATACTCGTATTGATGAAGAAAACCGTGAATTATAAGACGTACTCTGAAACAGCCCGCGGACCACACGTAAACTCGGCGCGGACCACAAGTGGTCCGCGGACCACGGGTTGGGAACCAATGACCTAGAGCATTGGGATTTTTTACAAAACTTGTTTTTCCCTTTTCAAACCATGTTGAATAATATTTCCCGCTGCCAGGTCTTTTAGGGAAGGATGTTGGGTACACAATGAATGTCATCCATTTCTGACCTATATTTAAAATTTCAAGTATCTAGCTCATCATCAAAATTTAATTTGTTTAAACAAATAGGTATTATTTAAACAATTTTACAGACAAGAAACCGAGTGAATATTGCATTGTGACCCAGTTCTGACCTATTTTTAAAATTTCAAGTCAATAGCTCAGCATCAAAATTTAATTTGTATTATTACAAAAAGGTATTATTTAAACAATTTTACAGATGAGAAACCGAGTGAATATTGCAATGTGGTCTATCCCCGACTGACGGTTAAAATTTCTAGACTGTAGTTTACCTGGAAGATGAAACACTACGTCTAAATGTCTAGATCCAAAATGTTAGATTAATTATTATTATCAATTTTATCAAGTACCTAGTGAAAATTATTATAATTTATTGTTAGGTATTAATAATTCGTATTTATTATTAATTATTACGATATAATTCTGGGGTTTTTAATACTACGTCGGTAATAATTTTTCTATAAAAGAAGTAGCTACCAACAAACATTCGAAATTACCTTCATTTCCGTAGCACGAAACGCACCTCAGAACAACAAACTCGACATGATGTTCCAAAGAGCTTGTTAGTATGAAAATGGACCTGTATTTCAACAGTTTGATTCACGATCGTGTTGTGAGGCACAATCTTTGAGCCGTCATTGTGAACGAACGGCTGGTCGTACAAAGCTGCGGATGGTCTTAAAAAATTCTACGGAACAAACTCTATCTGAATATGAAATAAAAAACATACCGTTCTATATGAATTTTTCGAGATATGGAATTTTCAAAATTTCAAAATTCGTTTTGAACCCCTTCCCCTTGACCTAGGGTTATGAAAAGTTTCGAGGATCATTGTGGGGCTAGTCCAAACCCAGAAACCAAATTTCGTAATTTTAGCTCAACGCTAACTGGGCAAAGTGGCGCGTACGGCGGACGGACGGATTTTTTTTTTTATATGATTTTCTGAATCTACGTATCTTGAAACGTAAACCAACAAATTTTGAGGGGGGGTTAAAATTTTTTTTTCTTTGGGCGATTCCAATGGTTCATTATCGAAGATAAGAAACCAAAAAATGTAGGAATACTCTATTCTGGTCTCCGGAATTTGACATTTCTTGTTTCATTTGAGGGGCTGTGTAATTTACCCCACATATAATCAAGGTTAGATGTATTTATTTTATTTATTTATTTTTTTAATTGTAAAGTCTTCGATTAAGATGAAGCTCATTTGAATCATCTCTGTCTCGGAATCTAAGTTAGAATTGTTGGGCGCTATGGCAGCTCTGGCGTTCAACTAAACTCCATCTAAAAATCTCGTAGGAAATTTATTCTCTGGCTGCGACCAGACTTTCAAATTATTTACCTGGAAGGTGTCGTTTATACAGATCCATTACTAATTTATAAGCATTTCATACCTGTATTTAGTCGGTATATAATAACGAATAATTGAGAGAGACAGTATTGGAAGAGCGTAAATGTTGAAGCAGCATCAAATTAAAATGTTCCCATATCAGCTATCTCAACTTGAGTATTTTACTGTTCTATTGTAATAATCTATCGGAGATTAAACTCTAAATAGTAGTCGAATACTGAACCTTCGTGACACATGAGTTGATTTTACGATACATTGCAATCCACATTGATGGAACATTATGACGACCCAAAGCTGTTGCAACCAAATTGTAACAATCATACAGAACGTCGTAAGGTGTGGGCAATTAGAAAACTCGCACGATAATACTAATGCTACCAATAACAATACAATTAAACACGCAGCCACGGCGACAATGATTGGGCGCTGGCATGAGAGCCACCAAGCATACCACAAGGGGAACCGCTATAAGGTTCTCTTTCCTTCCCCCAAGAAAACCACATGAGTCGACCGAGGAGTAGACTCGAAACCAACGCAGACTCTTCCTTTTGTCGAAATTGCTACGGATCAGACGAAACACCTCAGCATTTCCCAGAGTGCCCTGCACACAATGCTGACAGACTACCTATTCTACAAGAAATCCATCACAACATGCCCAGCCCGTTTACTATCCTAGCCACACAGAACATAGAGGTATATGCAATTGTATATAATTTCATAGAAAAAGCTAATATTTTAATTTCATCAACCAAGTTGTTATTTTTAATTTTAAACCACACCAAACTTGAATTACTCACATAATTTATTTATTTTAATTATTGATTTATACTAGGGCACATGTCATATTAGGGCTGTAAAAACTTGTGCCTATATCAACGCCAATAAAGTTATTTTGGAAAAGGTCAATACACTACGTTTCAGTGAGTACCTCTTGCTCGTACCACCAATTAAAGGAGTGGCTAGTGACGCTTCTACCTACTCTATCAGGAGCTTTCATTAAAGCACTCGCTCTTTACTGACAGGAACTACTTCTAGTTTGAGCCACACAGGTACTTAGAAAACGCCAATTCTGAGGTAGTGAGACTAAGAGGTAGAGGTACTTAACGCCCTACCAGTCACTGCGCGTAGGCCTGGCATTGATTACAAGATGCAGTCTACCTCACTGATTTTTCTGTACCTCTCACATCAAACCAAGAAATGGAACAGACGAAACATTGAAGAGTGTTTACCCCCGTGTTGATGAATTAAGAACGATGTGGGCGCAGGAGTCGGTACCCGTGGTCTTGACTGGTACCGGTGTGGAAGCAAAAAACCAAATGATAATTTGAAGATAGCGGACACAGTAGTTGTGCAGTATCATGGAGATGCCTCACTGAAAGACGCGGCACCAACCATTAGAAGGTAGTCGCCGTATCTTGTGTGGTGATCGTCATTGAATTTAACATGGTTGTAGAGGTACCTGCTCCTCACTTCGAGTACAAACAGTCTGGGGACAGTCAATAAGCCCTTTGAGCAAATCGGCCGTGGCAGAATGAGAGAGGCTGGATGCCTCGCAATATGCCAAGAGCACGCTTCTGCAGCTCGAAGATGATTATTATGGTCGATGTTAATTGAAGAGCTCCAGTAGAGAACCTCATATCGCCCTCTGGGATGAATAGCTGTTACTAAATATTCATCAGTCGTGTTGAAAGTTGGAGGCTTGTGGAAGATGCTCTGAGCGAGATAAACCACCAAAAATCGCAATGGTTCTAATAGATTTAGAACTGTTAATAGATAACGTCAGAAGTTGAAGTGTAAGGGCCATGAATTATGGTTGACCATCATGTTTCCATTAACTATAAGTGGTAAGATGTAAATTATTGAGATACAGGACAACATTATGGCAGTAAAAGAGCATTAGAAAAGAAGATGTGTTTCATCTTGAGAACGAACGTCATAAGTTATTTTTTCCAAATGCTGTATTAGAGGAGAAGGACAAGACCTGGGGAAACAAACTTATTGAATCTAATGGCCATTTATAAGATTTGTTCAGGTTGTTATATGGCCGAATCAATCCGAAAAAGAAAAACACAATTGTCTGATATACCAATTCACCGTCACTGTCAACACGCAGATTCTACTTTCACACTGTCCTGACCAAACACATTGGTAAGAAGATGCTGTGTTAGAAGAATTTAAAAAAAAAACATAATTTAAATAAGGTCAAAGTTACAAGAAAGCTAGCTTCGAACACAAGGGAGCCCCTTGACATGGTCATGGTGGATTTCCACCACAGCGAAAAATTGATCAAATTTACGAAATCAAAGTACTGATGAGTAACCGCGTTAATTTCGAACCGATCAATGATAATCCCTCAGTGCAGAAAATTTCCATTCTTTGAACATACAAAGAACTATAATAGTTGTGGTCGAACAATAACTTAGAACAATAATTGTGGTCGGGTGTGTTGAACTATTGTGTTTAAGTGGGTTAAATGTGGTCGGGACCATGATGCCTTTATTTTTTTTTAAATTTTTAATTGTAGGTACCATGAATTTGAATAGTTGACCTAGAATTTGATTAGTTTTTCATTTTCATTGCTGGTGTAATTAGGTTGGAATGAGTTGATTTTGATGCAAAAATACGATTTTTCATGTTTTCTATTTCAGCTTTTTCGTTCAATTAAGTTGTGTGAAGTTAGTTTTTTCCAGTTTACCAGTTAACATTTGTGTCTTTACGAGACATAAACTTTGGTACAATGTGAAATAAGTCATGCCTAAATGGCAACGCCAAATGGAACAGAATGTTTCATTTATTTATTTTTATTTCGTTCCGGGTACACCGGAACACCACAGGACCAGGGAAGGTTATCTGCAAGGTGGATGCGAGCGCTCCTGGTGGGAGATGGCAAAAGCTTGGAATGAGCTGGTTTTGATACAGAGGGCAAACCTCTTCATCTAGTTTTGGATTGGAATGAGCTGAATTTGAGATATATCCCTTCGTCAGGTTATGAAGGAAAGTGGATATCAGAAAAATACGGAATGAGCTGGTTTTGATAGCAAAAGCCGCATTTCATCAATACCAATCTTCAGAACCAAATATTGCACTATACAAAAAAAAGAGCTGTAATTCAGAGGGCATGTGAAGGTCAGGTTTCAGATGATCGAGTGTGAATTTCATCAAAATCGGGCCGTGACATTCAGCTGTGTGACGAATCTACCAATTTCCCGAAACTGTCAATCTACCAAGATTATACAGAATGGTTATAGTGACTATAGTATTAATAGTCACCTGAATCTATAGTTCAGTGCATTATAAGTTTTGGCATTATAGTTTGGGGGGGGGGGAACATATCCTACTACCATAAAGCCTCTGATTGTTTCCCATAAATCAATCTTGAAAGTTATTGCAAGAAAGTCTAGAAGATTCCCCAGCTCTCAGATTTTTAGAGAAGTACCGGTTTTTTCGCTGAGCCAACTATATATCAAGTCTTCTCTCATGTTCTACCACAAGCACCCTGAAATGTTCAAGTATCCTAGTCCCCGTGGCATAAGAGATATTCGCCCAACTACTCAGGCCGTGCTCCTAGCTCCGCGAACTAGGCTGAAATGCACCTCGCGACATATTTACTACAGCCTGCCCCTTCTTTTGAGAATCCTCCCAGAAAAGCTAGTGAACTCCAACTCCACAAGTAGGACTAAATTTAAAAAAGAAGTATTCTCTTGGCTAATTATTAGAGGAGCAAATGCCTGTGAGAACTTGTTTTAAAGTATATATACTGTATGATGTTGATTCATAAGCTGATGATGTATAGAATGAGATAATATCATTAATTATAATACATAGATATTAGAATATAAATTTAAAGCAGATGGAGGAACCATAATTAAAAAATGTAAATTACTAGAAACATAAGGTACAATTAGCTTTTTATTTGATATTATATTTACTTATGTAGAAAAAGATCGGCCAGCTCCCCCACCCAGCACGGTACTGTGTACCTTGTGGTGGGAGTGTTCCGAAAAAAAAAAAAATGAATGTCCCCTTTGTAAATTTGTTTATAATTTACCTCCGTAATTTAGTGAGGAATAAATTTCATTTCATTTCATTTCAATACGAGGACGCCGTGACAACCTTGGCATAGTCATCTTCCATCATTGTTATGTTCCGATCATTGGGCGACTGTCTTCTCCCCCAAAACACCATCAATTAAGAGAGGGGCGGGGGGGGGGGGCTCTTAAATCTCTTTGTTCATTTGCTGGCAATCTTCGGAAATGATCACAACTCTTACAAGAAATTAGCCTGTGTTCTGGCCGATTTCCAACCCGCGCGAAGTTCGGTTGGCGAGCGTCCAAAACTCTCGGGTCTTCCAGCTTGAACAACATTGTGCTCTGTCAACCCGGGAGTGCCCCCTTCTGCCATCCCTCGTTTACCCATTTCTTGGAGGGATCTCACTTTAATGAAGATATTTTCAAATTTAATTACCTAAACTTCTCAAAACCGAAAATGTTTTTGTGCGAACCACTGGAAAATAATGGTTTTATAAAACCGGCAATCGCCTCGAGTCCTCGGCTGGAAAGTTTGTACGTTTCCAATTACCGACTTCTTATTCCGAGTAAGCATTTCTTTGGGCTCGACTCAGGGCATTGTTTTCAGTGAATGCGACTTGTTCTCATCGATCAGACTGAAAACGTATAAAATATCAGCAACCGTTATATTATTTTACCGTCAAAATTGGTACCTTACCCACCAGTACCATAGATAGGTCAGATACCTTTTACTGTCCACTGAGGTTTAATATCTTCTGTACAGATCGCCCTTCTGGAGGATTTCTGGAGGATGTCTTCTGAACATGATATTATGCTTTCCTTGATTATACAGGGTGTGCGCCACTTGGTGTAAAAGAAAACATTGTGTAAAATTAGACTGAAAATGGAATAAAAGTTTCGTTTCTTCACTTTGAAACAACTTTTTTCTACTTTTGACCGCATTTTCGGATTCATCGTTATTTTCCACATATGCCTATGGCACATTTGTAATCAAAAACGGACTGCTAAGGACCGCAATTGCAGTTCAAGAATTGAAAATTTAATACAAATTAAACGTTAACTGCATTCCAAAAAACGTGCTGGAAGCTGTCAAATCTGAGGAAAAGTTGCAAATTTAATCAGCTTTCTAATGGTATGGTCAACTATGCGATATCCTTGAAAATTATCAATCTGAATCATATCACCACAACGGCAAACACAAAAAATTGAGAATCCGTTTGTTAATTTTCTGGTAGGTACCTACTGGTTTTTTTTTTTTTTGTAGATGCCCACTGTTTTTCTTGAATACTTGAATTTCTCCATGAAATCGATAAGGAATCGTATCGTTGACCATACCATACCGTATATAATGTAAATAAAGCCATTTATTAACATAATACGCATAGTATATAAAGAAAAGTAGGATAATTGATAATTGAAGTAAAATTGGATAATTGAAGTAAAATTATTCGAGTACAAATTTATGTAGGTAAGGCAATTTCTAATCTCCAAAATTTGAAGAAATTTTCCAGAGATCAGGTGTAGCAATTACGAATATATAAAACTTACATTAATGATCAAAAAATCAAATAAAGTCCTAGAGAAAACGATTCATAAAGTAAATAGGAAAACATATCAATTGGAGTAAATTTGGGGTATAGTAAGTTGAGGGGTAAGAATTACAAATTTTAAAAATAAAGGTTTGCTAGGGCTTCGATATCCAGATAAAAATATATGTCGCATACTGAATTTATTGTCACCTCAAATGATCTATAAGTAGCTCAGAATAGAGTACACGCATGCATGAAAAGTAATTTTTAGGGCAGATAAGGGAAGACATTTATTTCAAAATTTGAATTGAAGGATGATGGATTTTGCATTTATTTGATTCATCAGGTGTTGGAATGTGAGCTTTTTGAATACATATATAGAATTAGTTGTTTTAATTGCTAATGGCAAATTTTCGAAGACCGAGGTGGCTAGCCAAGACAACTGCCACGTGTAGAAGTCATTGCTTGTGCGTGCTATTGATAAAATACTTTATGCGTTCAACATGGTAGGTCTCACATCACTTCTCTTCTTGAATACGCCGAGGGACTTATGCACATATAAAGCTAATCTATAAACATACGTCATTCTAATATATGTCCGGTAACTTCAAAATCAAGAAAGGAGGATATTGTCACGCCCTTTTCGTATCGTGTTCATATGCTGCTGATAGTGCCTTAAGAGTCTGGATGTTATTCAAAGCAATTTGAACGTCGAAAATTGATCTTTTTATCCACAGTTTCTCCAGAACCCAATGAAATTATTGAACTCCTCTGACGACAATATTGGTTAGTACCCAATTGAAATGAATACACCAGTCAGCTGTCCAGTTAGTTGTGTGAACGTAATTGATACAAAGAAATGAATTGAAGTTGTTTGCAAACTGCTGCCACTCATGGCTCATCTACTTCATTAATCATCTCTATTATTTTCAGTGATTTCCCTAGATTTGGATTGATATAAATAATGATCCCTTCGTCGTTCCTGGCGATGAAAAAGTGGCCGGGTGGAAAATGAAGGGAGATGGTGCGGGGATTGAAGACGTGGGGAAGAAGAAAGAGAAAATGTTTTGATTCGCTCCAATATTTACTTCTCTTGTCCTTCCTTTAGCTCCAGCTTAGCCTTTCTTCCACTTAAGAGAGCAGGCTTTCCAGCGGTGGTGGGAGGAACGAGAAATAAAGGACTGTAGAAGAAAGCCGGAGAGAGACGAAGGGAATGAAATAAAAATGAGTGGGAACGAGAGAGGGGTTGCAGTATTAAAATCCTCCTACCTGGAAAAGAATACTGATAGGTTAGGGTCTTACTGAAAATATTTATGGAGAGTTTTACCACTTTCCAGTCCATTATTCTTCGGTATAGAGGAGCGAGAGAATCAATACCGCTATTGAATTTTAACGCTAGCAATAGATTATCAGATTATGTAAACCTTATCCTCGTATCAACGCGTGTACTTTTGTATGGAGATGCGTTCTTTATTTGTCCTCTCCATCCACACAGTAGAATCCTTCGAGCTTACAATCATCAAAGGATCCAATTGATGTCCAGATGTTGGCTGTGTATAGCATCTTAACGCACCAGACATGGTCTTACAGGATTTTCTGAAGTATTTAGATCGTTTAATAACGAAACCGTGGGGAGGCCGATTTCATCGAAGAATATGATAATTGGCGTATGAAGTGTACGAAAGACCGTCGTAAGACAATGCCCCGAATACCATTAAAAATTTGAAAGTGATCGCATCAGAAAACAGAGGGTATTTGGCTGCTTACGGAGGGTATATGGCTGCTTACATTTTTTATTTAAAATTCTTTATTAATAATGAGTAAGATAACAACTGAGCCATTCAGCCCATCTAGCTACTCAACTTGCACACACAAATCAGAAGTTAATGGAATTACAACTCATCAGCTGAGCCAATTACAACCACACTGGACCGTTCATTTTCGTCCTCAATTTTGCGAAATACATAAGTCGTGTGGTTTTGTCCGATCCAAACGCCGCTTTTTTTCACTGTTGTTCAAGATCCGGATCGTTTCTAGATTTACATGTACATGTTCTTGATGGCTTCGGTGACGGTTTCCATTTTCAGGTCACGATGAAGGTCGTCATTTCTTATGTACCACGGGGATAGAATATCCCCCTAAGTACTTTGTTTTGGAAAGTTTGAATGTTTTTGATATTGGATTTTGTAGAGCAGCCCCAAATTTGTACGTCCAGACTGGTTTCAGAATTTGCTTGTACAACAGTAACTTGTTGTGAACCTCTAGTTCTGAGTGCCTCCCCAGTAACCAGTACAACTTCCTATATCTGATGTTGAGCTCGGTTTTTAAAACTTTGATGTGCTCTGTCCATTTTAGTTTGGCATCTAGCTTCAACCCTAGATATTTAGCTATGTTGGCTGCTTACATGATGTTAAGTTTGCGCATGCACAAAATACTATTGCGAATATTGCACTGGGGTTTATATGATACCATCTGAAGCCCAACTGCGTAACTGTTGATAATGTCAACGAATTTGGCTCGATAGTTTCAGAATGACATTTTGTAATGAGAAGTGTGAAGAAAATTTTTTTCAATATTTTTGTTTGTTCTAAATTTACATGTTTATCATTCTGTACAAATAGTACCAACTAGGCCAAATAGTGACAAATATTAAAAATAGTCGTTTAGTAGGTGTAGTGCCTTTTGTGACTCCAACAACTTGCTCTTGATCATTTTTAATTGACGGATCTTGGAGTGAAAGCATCTTTGATTGGCTGTTCACAGTCGCAACCAACGTTTATGAAATCAGCTTTGGTTGTCTGAGTACTCCACTCTAAGCGCAGAGTGAATTTTAAAAGGTAGACATTGTTTGCAAAACGCTCGGAAGAGTTCGTGACAATATCGCGCTGGATGCAATTCTTTAGGCCTCTACAAACAGGTGGAGAGCACTTCATACGCAAACGAGATGCCCCTATTGATTTTTCTCCAAGTTTCATGCCGACTCCGTCCGCACACAGTACTCGCAATAGCACAGCGATTAGAAACCACATCTGTTTTGTACTGAAATTGCAGTCTCCGAGGTGTGTTCTTATCCTGCCCTCAGCGATCTCTGGCCGCGCAATCTGCTCTATATCCTTGCAATATATTCTCAGGATGCCAGGATGGGTAAAAATACGTTATCATACAGCGTTATAATACTAAGCTTGACAGTATTATTGAATGTGTAGAAAAAACATTTGAGGAGTTTACGGAAATTGAAGAGTTTATTGATTGTCGATTTTAATTAAATCGTCGAGCCTCACCTAAATATGTTCCCGTTATGAATACATAATACATAATATGTATTCATAACGGGAACATATTTAGGTGGGGCTCGACGATTTAATTAAAATCGAAAATCAATAAACTCTTATTATGAGACATCCACGCGGCTAGTTGGTTCACAATATATTTTACTCCTCCCTTTCATCAGGACGACGTTTGCGGTATTTCAAATCCTCAAGTCCGAAGTACGAGTTTTACCAAATCCAACTTTACTACTAGCACTTTCCATCACCCTGTAAATGCTTCTCTCACGTTCTTCCGTTTCCACGTTGATTCGGTCGTCAATACTTTGTGTTTTGCCATTTCGGCTGTCCTGAAATGATCGTATAGCAAGTGAGCCTTCGCATGGAAAACGCAGCACTCTACTGGATTATTGCATTATTTAAGGCAGCCGTCACACATCACATGCTCATCACAACCATACAACAGCGTTCCATTATAGGGCTACTGGCATGATTAGAAAATGACCGAGCTTGGCCATGTTTGGAATTGATGTAACATCGTGCATCATGATGATAACAAAATTCAATTCGCGTCTTTCCTCATTGATTTTTATGGAACATCCAGTGCTAGTTGCCCAGTTGGTATTGGATTTGCTGCCTTGATTTAAATTTTCTTGCCGATCCTGTAGGTTAGAAGAGAGTATTGCTAAATTCTGGAACCTCCAGGATATAGATCTTCACTCAGTCTTATTTCATATCTATGCGTTCGAGGAAAACGTGTGATATTAAACGGGAGTTATTTTCATGCAGATATGAGATTTTGTGTCAACCCAAATCGAATTTCACAAATAGCGGAACTCAATAGTAAGGTTTGTGATGAAAATTGTTGTATGTCGATTATATTGGTGAAAGAGCCAATGAAAATTGAATTTTCCGCATGGCCTTCGTAATGTGCAAAAACAAACCTTTCTCAAAGAATAACGAAGATATATTCAACTAAAAAATCGTTTTCTTGCACTAGCCCTAAATATTGTGTGATCGAGAATGGGAGAGAAAAATAATGAGTAGCAAGCTAAGTGACGGCCTCAAAGTGAATTAATAATTTTTGTAAATGACATTATGGATATTATATTTCGTTAGTTAGTTACCCTCTTGATAATTTACTCTTGATAATCCACAAAAGCCTCTACAATGGTCTACCTTTTGTGAATATAAATCCTAACTCGTAATCGGAACTTCATTACTGTTCGTTAAGGCCGTTTGTAAACAAGTTCCACGGACACATATTCACACACATACGTACATTTTACTAACAGATATGAATATGGTATCAGATTCAGTTGATAAAAATATCCCGAATAATGTTGTTTATTTGTTTTCTTTACTTTCACCGTTTGGGTTGGGAAGGGAAAAACAATATTCCTTTGAAACGGATCGTACAATTTTGATTATATTCATGTGAGAGACTTTATCGCGAGTTTTTCATGTGGATTTAATCAACGTCCTTGGAATGAGTAAAGGAAAAAAGGCGAACAATTTGTTCCTTTGTGTGAGAGGGTGATGAACCTTAAAAGTTGATTTTGGTACAGAACCTTTCGGAGTCACCGAAATCGGAGTTCTCTGACAATGTTAGGGATGGTCACAGTCCTGTATAGGGCTTATATACACCCACGCACACATACTTACTTCTGGATGAAAGATTCTGGATGGTGCTTGAGCGAAGACATATGTCCTGGATGAGTACTTCCTGGTAAGGTAATGATTCTTCAGGGTGGCCAACGGAAGAATATTCGTTTCAAGATGTTGAAATGTCAAGAAAAACTCAACATGATTATGAGTTGCCCTATTTATGAGAGGGAGAGAGAAAATATATTCAGGATCTTAACTTGAGTGTCGAATCCTTTTAATTATACCACATTATTACTTACAAGGAACGCTGGAGCGTGGCACGATCTGTACCTTTTTATCGAAAACAATAAGTTAATAATTTGATTTTGTTAGCCTTTAATTATTAAGCGTTAATTAAGAGTTCATTTCACTATATTATAGTGAATATATTATGTTAGACGTCAAGTGCTAATACTATTAACTATAATAATATCATGTAAGACATGACATGTATACATTGTGTGTATATAAAAAAGTACTGGCTCAACTATTATTCTATCATCCAGGTATTCTTGAATCTCAAATGTCTGTATACAAAGGAGTTTGTTCATGGCTGTATGTATGAAAATCATGCCAAATAAAAATTAAAAAAACCATGATCATGCGTACTACTAGAGTCTACTCTTTAACGAAATGGTGAAGAGTTGTAGAGGCGCTTTGATTGTTTCTCGGACTTCTGAAAAATTTGAATTTTCAATGCCAACAAAAAATGCAAACTGTTGTTCAAGAATATCTGCACATAGCGTCGGACGGGAAAATTTTCCTATTTTTGAAGGCGGTATTTGGTTTGTATCCCTAGTTAGTGCTTGCTATTTGCTCCATTATGACCAATCGCTGCACTCGAGGGCTGTTAGTTTGCATATTCTTAGTTCTGTTCTGGCTGAAGAGCATTTTGTAGTTCTAACGATGCTTGATTACAGGCTAGTTTATGGGCTGGGGATTTTGTTCTCTCTCAAAGTTTTGTTGCTTCTTCTTGTACATAGTGCATTTGCAATATGCGTGGTGGGTATTCACGTTGATTACCAAGTGCTAGCTGAAACTGTGATGACTTGCGATTTCTGATGGTTCTTGGATATTCCTTTGTCAACGTCTACGCTTGATTTTGGGTGGATCTGAAGATCTGTGAGTGTTTCAAAAGGAGATGACCACCGATCGTAGTTGAACGGGTTTTCAATTAGTTTATTCGGCTGATTTGTCAAGATTTCCGTTGATGAGATCTGGCATCAAAATAGTGATCTGAACAATCCGAAAACAAAATGAGGTTGTGTGATCTGTACCACGTTTTCTCGCACATCTTCAACATTTGGATCTCATCCAATTTTACAATTTCATGAACTGGAATGAAGGAAAATGCGAAATAACATTCGAGCGGTTGCCTCAATGGAAACTGAAAGTATAATGTAATTCAATCAGAAAACCGCGGGTTTACCGTTACCTTTTGAGAGCGCAAAGTCTTTCATTTTCGTGCTCTCACTAGGTGCTCGTAACCACCCGTGTTTCACCTCACTTTCCGCTAGTGTCCTGTGAAAAAAACGGGGGTTTAATTCATCACTAAGAGCTGTCAGAAAAATGCACTTGCGAAACTAAAACAATGCCACCGTGAAGTATAAAGGACTTCAAAGATATTCACGTCGATCAGCTGCTGCTGAGTCAGGGAAGATGGGGTTCGAAGAAAAACGAAGCCCCAACTCTCTCCAAGTCCTTTCCCTTTCCATCCCCACGACCGCTGAGGAAAGTCACAATGTAATTTGGCTAATGGACGGCAGCGGAGTTTCTTGGGGTTGATCCATTGTCTGCGCCTGAGTAGCACGAGTCATTAGAAAAGTTTCACCTCAAGGTAAAGCGGCCTTGTGCTCGGTGTCTGCTAGAAAATTAAAAGGGAGCCAAGTCGACTAAATTTAAATGGATGCTTCCATCTACAAATAAATGAACTTTCTTGAGGGTAAAACAGGAAGTGGGCGAGACAGTCTTGACATGATCTCATCGTATACTGGGCATAAGTTTTGAAGCCGGGTTAGGGTTAAGGCAACTCATCAACTCAAGTTGTGAGTGTTCGCATCGTGCGAGAATATTCCGGGTCTCATTTCGATCATGTCGTTATATTTTCATGTATGGGCGGCTTTCTGTACATGAATAAAAGCATAAAAATCCCATGATGAATAGAGTGAGATTGATAGTAATAGCACTTATAGCAATAGATATACTAACATCCTTAGTATGCGATTTTCGTGAGAACCGGA
Source organism: Stenodema calcarata (assembly GCA_963920205.1). Lineage (NCBI taxonomy): Eukaryota > Metazoa > Arthropoda > Insecta > Hemiptera > Miridae > Stenodema > Stenodema calcarata. Next base: position 55,539,143 of record OY986048.1, on the reverse strand, counting down.
TAATAACTCTCAATTTGAATAACAACTGTACGCCTATAGGACAAACGAGTATGATCAACATGTTTCGTGGGGTGGGGAGTCATATGTTTCACTCATATCTCTATACAGGGTGTCTACAGAAATGATGGGACAAACTCAAGGAATCAATTCTTCCGCTAATTTGCAACAAAAAGTGCCACAGAGTTTTTTCATTACTAAAATGAAAAAACCGACTTTTTCCACTTTTAAGATTTGTTTCGTGGTTTCGACCTAGCACTTCTTGAATTAATATGTAAAATAAAAGTTGAGGATACCGTTGGAAAGAGCGTTAAATTTACTATCTAATTACTAATAAGCTGTAATATTGATTCCTTGAGTTTGTCCCATAATTTTGCAGGCACCCTGTATATGATTGCCGGTATGATTGAATATATAACTAGGACCACAACTCAGAATTCGTACTTTTACAAAGACGTTGCTTCATTCAATGGATTTCAATCTCAGTCCGAAATAGCTTGCTTGAAAATCCAAACCGTTCTTGTAAAATACTCAAACCCTTTCTTCCTCGCTAGTCCTAATAACGTAAAATGTGTATTAAGTTTTAATAAGAAAGTCATAATTTCCCGTATTCTTATTCGTCCAATCTTTGAGTCTCTGCTCACTGTATTGAACAACATTTTCATCGTCTAAGTTAACGAGTTTTGGACAACAAAACATCCAGCAGCCTACCGTAAATTGATTGCTGGTTTCTAGTATTCTGTGTCCCACCACAGATGAATCAGCTATGGTGTGATGTAGAGTTGCTATGGTTGTGATATGGTAGGATATGCATTCTTTTGAATAGCTCGGCTGACCTTACTCCGTAGTTATTCCTACTTATGAATCATAAGTTATGATTCTATTTGTTTTAACATAGAATGTGGAGACGGTTTTCATGGTCCGTTGCTCGACTTTTAACAACTTCGTTCACCATCTCTACTTTAAGTTTGCGATGGAGATCATTCATTCATGCTATGAATGAATGATAATTTTGTTTCGCGTTGTTTGGATTATATGCATTTGCTCCTCTTAGTGCAGCCCCATAACTGCCAGCCGTAAGCCCTAATTGGTTTAACCACTTGCTCGTACGGTTGCATTTTGTTATGCTACTATGGATTTTCTCCCGAAGAGCCGGTACATCTTCTTGAATTTTAGGTTGATTTCTTCCTTCTTCTTCTTCTTTACGTGTTCCTTCCAGCGGCGCTTGGCATCCAGAGTAATTCCAATGTACTTAGCAGTCTCAGCATACGGTATGATTCAGGAGTTTATTTCTATAAGCTATTGGGATCACTTTCCTGTATGTAAAGTTAATGTTTGTTGCCTTCGTTGAGTTTTATTCTCCATTTTTCGGTCCATTGATGGATACTGTTCACGGATTCCTCTAGTTTTCTTGTACGCTTCCTCAACTGTGGGACCAACTGCCAGGAATGCTGTATCATCTGCGATAGTCGCTGTCACAGCTTCTATTGGTTTTGGGGGATCCCTTGTGTATAGTAGATAGAGTACTGGCCCAAGGACGCTACCCTGAGGTACTCCTGCTTCTATGTCCCGCAATTGAGAGTATTCTTCTCCGTGTTTTACCCTGAAGTGCCTCTCCGTTAGATAAGACACTAAAATCCCATAGCACTGTGCAGGGAGATATCTTTGTAGTCTTGATTTGTTCAGGATATATGAATTGAATGTCCCTCAGACTAGTCTCACATGAATTTAAGTGGAATCGGGACGCCGATTCCGATTTTATTTATCCGATATGGTTGCAATACACTGGTTTGATACAGGTTTTCACGTGAATGCACCACCGTGTTTTTAATCGGGATGAGAGTTCTAGCAGCCGCTGTGCGACTCTGTAATACCCGTAGCTCTAAAGCTCTTCAAGCAATCAATATGGATGGAGTTCCAAGTAAGCTGCTCATCATGAGATACCCCTAATGAATTTCATTGCTCATGTTATCGAAACGAGGGAGCTATCACCCTCTGTTTTTATTTTACCCTGTTCACGGTGACCTCCTCTTCATTTGTTACTAATGTCTTCGTTCCGGCCGTCCTGTGGGGAATTTCATAATGTGAGCTTAAAAAAAAAAAAAAAAAAAACTGCTGAAGCGCCACGCAGTGATTGTGATATAGGCACGCTGACTTGATGGGCAGTTTTTCCTTTCATATTAAACAAAATGGTTTTCTTTAAATTCATACAAATTTGTTCGAATCTAGTCTTGATAATTGTACCCCTCATCCTTAACGATGTAGCAGTGGTGCTCAAGTCACATTCCACATGTTGCCTTAATGTTTGAACTCGGCTCCAGCGGATTGGCTTCAACCGTACCAATGATCTCCATGAACTTTTTTTTCCGTTTCACATTTTTGATTGGTGAACTGCATAATGTGACGACATTATCGTCTAATTTGTTACTAACGAAATTAATATGCCAAAAGCTACAACGTACATCCAAAAGCGTGAGTTGCTTCAAATGCAGATGGTAGAGGTGGATCCATTAACAGCCCCATACGAATATACACCGTAATCGGACTGTAACTTTACTCAGTGAATGCTCGAACGTGGTTTCTCCGAAACACCCAGCTGAAATTCCAAGTTGTCTGCGATCCCATAATGGGTCTCATGAATTTCATCTGCCCGCAACCGGTGGTTAAATCTGTGCTAGAAGGTGTTGCTCGGTAATTAGTATTCCAAGAATCCACATTTTGAAGCATCATTACATATCGGATATTATACACATTTTCATCTAGCTATACTTAATTTCAGAATAACTTATTCTCACTGCAAGGTAGGTTTTCAGGAAAACCTATCCTTCATTTGTAGCGGGATTTGTTAGTACCACTGGGTTTCACGTCAAAATTTTTCACTGTCCAGAACGTTGAGTATCTCTAGGTTTTCAAATCTCTAGAGATTTCGCCTATTAAGATTCCACAAGGTTTAATTCACTTTTGGGGTAATAAAGTCTCGATTTTAAGAGCGTGACACCTCCCAAATTTCGAGGGGTTGCTTAATAGGCCCATACTAAGGCTGAGTTCGAACATGAACGTCTCTGGAGTGCAAAAAGTGTTTTATAAGAAAAATGCATTCATGCATTTATAAAGCAAAATCTCAGTTTGGCCATCTACAAGTAGTTCAGTTATTGTTAGTGATTCCCTAAACGCTCTATATGCAATAGAAATAATCTTTATTTCTGTATAGTCTGTATTTGCAGTTATCCTATATTTCATTTTGCCAGCACGTTTGAAGATGAGAGTACCTAATGTTTTTCGAGTCCCATGAATGCTAATGTTTTCTGTTTATGTTTTCATCATTTTTTCGGACAGATGTGGTTACCATAATAGAAATGTAGTTCTACATTTGAGCGTAGAAAAAAATTACCATCATACAAACGTTTTTGGTATAAGGACACACCTAAAGGGAGTGCGATTCCGGCGCATCTCTGGAACAAGAATTTAAAACCTCAGATATTTCTTTACCACACAACCTTGAAAGGGCAAAGGCTGCAAGGAGGAAACCGGTGCTTAACGGTCCGTCCTGATTGACCACACGTTCTTCAAGGACCATGGCCAAGAAACAATGATGGCATATCTTTCGATACGCCCGGGGAAGCTCGCCGGGGATCCTGTAGTAAAGGACATCAGAATACCTTACAACCCGAACGGGAGAATCTCATACTAGATCGATTTTTCTGGTGAGCAATAAGAGCTCCCCGCTCCCCTACATACCAAAACCTGTCAGCAATTCAACTTCCAACTTCCCTAAACTTTTTGAAGATCGCCCTTCTATGCCAAAGGGACCATATCCCATCAAACGCCAACGCTTTTTACGACAACATCCGTTGTGAAACTGAGAGCAGGCGTGAAACTAAACGGCCGAAAGTTGGTTCAAAGAAGAAAACAAAACCCTAATTACAAAGACTGAAGAGAAGACCGATCCCATAAATGAGACTGTTTACTGCAATACATTATTATTATTAAGTACTATTCGTCTTAAACCATTATACTCATTAAATTTTTTCGTTATTTATATTTTATTGAATTTTTGCCTTCATTTTCTTTGATTAAGAGCGCCATTCATGTCAAATTTAATTTGTTCAATATATTCAAATGTGGGGGGAAAAATATTAAAAATTAATTGTGGGGAGAAATTTTCAACTAGTTCGTCACAAGACAAACCACAAAATGTGTAAATGTGCTGAATGTGTAAGTAAACGATTTATTATGAAAAAAAGAGCTGTTTGAAAAAAAAAAAAAAAAAACCACATCGGCTAAGTATCCAAATTTCAGTATTTTTGATGTTCTCAACTAAAAAACTTGTTTGTAAATGAGGAGAAGGTTTTTTGATTGCAGAAAACCCAAGAAAGCAATGGAAAAGTTAATTATAGGTTGGCAATTCGTTTTTAGGTTCTCCTGAAATGTTAGGAAAAGTGGGATATTATTAACATACGATTTAAAGGACCCACTTGTATATAAGCAGTTCATCGTGAAGGGAAAGTTGGGAATCCCTTCGCATCAAGCAATACATCCATCTGAGCTTGATTCTCAATTCCTGCTTCTTCTTTTAGATTAAATATAAAATTAGATTAAATTAATTTTAGATTAAAAACTAAATTTTAGTTTCTCCCGTTTAGTTGACGGTCATCCCCAAGTACGAGTATTTAACTGTTTTGGCATACGGTATTTTATTTGAGTGTGTTTCAATTTGTATAGTCTCAAGACTGACATTTTTTGGTTTGTCCACTTAGCAACCTCGTTAGTAGACGTCTGTACTTTGCGAGTTGTCATTTCCATTTCATCTCCTATAGAGCGGATAGCTGTACTCTACCTACTGTACACGCGAGACCTATAAAACTTCCATGCGGGACTTCTGCTTTTATAGGCTTCAAGTCAGAGTAGTTTTCTTGTTTTACCCTAAATTGTCAAGTTACCTTGTTATTCTGTATTTTATTTTTTCTTCCTCTTTATTGGCTTCAAATTAAAATACTGCCTTATAGTATTGGTTTACAAGAGTGGGCATATCTCTATTTACATGTTGTGATAGTATTACAATTTATTCATAAAATTATAGGGAAATGTCAACTTGCGAAAGGAATTTAAAAATAAATGTATAGTATACAAATGACTTGGTAGTCATTTGTTGCCACAAGGGGTTAAATGGGTGAATGGTGGAGTACATTTCCGTGAATAACACATATCTTTGAGAGGTGTAGTAAGAACATTCCGAAAGTATGTGTTCTACCGACTCTGGTTGACGTGAACGTTTATTCTGTCTTGGAAGATCCTTGTACATTTCGTACTCAAATCCCTCGTGCTGAACCTTGTCAAAAGCCACATCCAAGAAAATGCTGGCACATATTTATTTACCTCGAAAGGCCTTTTCTATAATGTTAGTGACTGGATCTATCAAATTGTCTGACATTCCAAATCGATCGTTGAACTTGATGAAATACGTTAAGGTGGTTATGATATCATGACTGGTGCCAGTTCATCTTGTAACTGTTCGAAATATCACCAAAAATGGGGATAGGTAGTGAACAAATATAACCAACAATTTATTTGAAGGGCAATAAATTGTGCAATTAGGATCCTCGTCGTTAAAAATTGTGGGAAATGTTGAATAATGTAGTAAATTGAAGAGAAGATTCAATCTGCTCATTCTTGGCTGGAACTCATACATCCGGAGAATCTTGCAAATTACACGTCCTATTACGTAATGGCCGAATCTGATTCAATTCGCAAAACAATTTCAGCCGTACGGAACAAATGGGGACAGTTCAAATTTTGCTTCTTGTTATAAACTATTGCCGACGTAGATAGGCTCTACAAGTTAAAACCCCAGAATTATCAATCAATCAAAATTAATTTTAAATAATTTATCACGTGTGTAAATTCTTCTTGTATCATTTATATCAATACATTTTAGAACATCGCTGAGCTAGTCTCTTCCGCCATCATTCGGAGGTGACCATTTGGCCGCCTCTATGAACAATATACCAGCGCATAACTCCCTGTGATTCTTATATTTATGGGGCTCTCAAGAATATTGTACACAAAACAGTGATTTAGACAGAAGATAATAACCGTAGTGGGAAAATACACAGCGTTTTTGTTTTCCACTTCATCCCGCATATGTATTGCGTAGGCGCGCAAAAACTAGTCATTCGAATTCAGTGCGACATCTTCAACCCCCAAAGTGTCTCCGAAATCGACAAACAACCCTTATTGCCTCCGGAGGATTTGAGTGGAAATTTGTTTGTCCTCGTGAATTCAATCAAACAAAAAGTTTAAAGGAAGGGATAAAACCTCTTCCTCGAAGGCGAGAAAGCCGACTCGTTTTCTCATTTCTTAAAAGTAAAGTACAACATCCGGGCTCCCTTCCCCGCTCGCTTGGGACTTTTCCCGGTGTGCCTCAGCTGGTCCGACCTTATCTTCGGTTATGATTGTTTCCGAGCCCGATTCCTTCCGCCGACGAGTATACACCTCACACCACTGTCTTCTTTTTTTGCTCCAAGCAATTTAATAAGCGTTGTGACTCGAAGTAATCCTCAAAATTAGGGCATACGGAATGGGGGAAGAAAGAAAGTGGGATGAGGGTTGAAAATCGGTCTTCTTCATAATATCAACATCCGCCGTAATTATGGATGTACGTAAGTGGTTTTCTCCAAGAACATTTGCTGTGTGCTGTTATTTCTCCTTTTAGCGAATTTTTGAAGAAAATTTAGCTATTGTTCTCGGTCCAACATTCTTAAAACTCGAATTTTCAAAATATTTTCATACCAAAATCCGTTTCAGACCATCCTGAATCCACTGCCAAAAGACACCAAAAATTATATATCGTCCATTTGGAAGAAGAGTGACACAATCCGAAAAATTGCACTTTTGAGTTAAACACAGTGACAACCATAAAAAGAGAAGTTCTGTCTCCGGAGAAGGTCGCCATGTCAATAGTTTGGATAATTTTTGCACTTGTGTCACTCTTCCACCGGCCCCATTTTACGTACATCGCCGGTGCAGTAGCTTCTTCTTCAGTTGTGTCATTCTTCCATGCAGTTGTGCTTTGTCCGTCCAATGGGACGGTAACGTTTGTTAACGGAAGACTGCCACTATGTGAAATCTCCACGATATTTTTGTGTGATGTGTCATTATTCTCCAAAAGAAACCCGTTTTATTTTATACTAAAACTTCACATTCATGAAAGGGTCGTTTTTCTTCAAAACATTTGAAGAAACATCATCGGTATTTTATGGAAAAATGGCTGAACTGAAATCTCCTTACTTCAATTTTTTCTGACTCTTCGAAGAGCCTGGACAGCTGAGAAAGTAACGAACAGAACTTTGATGACGATTTCCCGCAAATCAGCTTTTTCGGATTGTGTCACTCCTCTTCCAAATGGACGATATGTAATATTGTACTATTGCACTAATATATATATTAATGTATATATTGTTTATATACAATAATCAAGTATAATGCAGGTCAGTCAAGCTCGTCAAATACTGGAATTAGAAATATATATTAGATAATTATTAAAAAGATATCGTAGGACCAATAGTTTTGCCGGTACGAGACTAGAAAAATTACCGTAGGTAATATATAATTTGCACTTTATGGAAAAAGTTGCCTGTATTTGCAGAACTCTATGATGGGTTCTACTTGGTCTACTGAGTGCTACTGCCACTGAAATGGTAGGGAATTTTATATACTTTGAAAGAGGAACGAATAACAATTTTTGCCAAGAGGCCACGCCAAGAGTAACTGCTTTTTTGGCCAAAAAAGTAAAACTTGTGCAAAATGTCCAGTTTTCCGAGCACCATGAAGTTAGCTAGCGTAGATAAATGCGCGGATGCAAAGTTTTGGTGGGTTTAGACGCGAGAGTACTCGCAGCTTGTGCTCTCGAGAGTCACTCTCGTTGCCCTTTGCAACTTTCTGTGCTGCCCTTCGAGAGTTCTTTTAGGACCGTACGAGTTTACACCACACGAGTGTGAAGTCGGTGTCGTCAGTAATTTCAGCTGGTCTTCAATCAGACAACATTTCGTCAACCCGAAAAAGAGTAGTGGCAGGAGCGTTATTAATTTTGGGCTTATCGAGAAAAAAAAACTCTTATTTTTAAAACAGCATGGCTATAAGAGCGAATATTCGGAAAAACAACAATATTTCGCCATATAGTGCTTAAAACTTTCTGAAAATTCATTTTTTGCCACTGTTTTCCCAACTTAATACCATACAAATTTCGGAAACAGGACAATTGAAGTCTGTTGCAATCTTCTCCATCACAACATTTTTCTTCGTCCTACCCCTATAATCATGGTGTTGGATTTCCCAAAGGATCGGGTTGGATTCATAGGGCTGTTTCAGTTGACAGACCTCCTCATGGGTCCACTTTTTATCGATGGGTTCGGCCATTTACTCTCAGACTACTCGCAGAAAGACAATCTTTTGGGGAAGATTATTTGAGGTAGGTAATGGAAGGTAATGGATTCGCGAGGTGGGACTAAACGTATCAAAATCTAGTGAGTTAGGGTTTTTAAAAATATGTATCGTAAACTAAGAATGCGAATTGTTAATTTTGATCGCACTTTTAATTTACTGTGGAAAACTGTGGGTGTGTTTGTGATGGTACGTATTCCTTGAACGATTGTACGTCAGTGAGAAACGACACAAAACATTGGTAAGCAAAGTACAATATCATAGAGAGGAACGAGAAGTAAAAAAAGTAAATGAAAAATGGGCCAAAGGAAATCCTCGAGAGCACGCGTTGTGAAAAGGAGGGCAACTTTGTTATATGGCAAATGCGTGAAGCGGGGATGAAGGGCGAAAAAGGATGGAGTAGTTTGTACAAGTGGGAAATGGAATTGAAGAGGCGGAAAGGAGGAGTAAGGAAAAGGCGATGTAGGGAAGGGTGAGATGAAGGAACGGTAGAGCCGGTATAACGGGTAGATATGTTAGAGCTACCGGCTAAGGGCAGCGAGGGCTCGAAGGGACGTAAACTGTAGTACCCGTCATTACGGTGCAACGGATGGAAACATATTTGTTCGGTTCAGTGGGTCACGACCAAAGCAGCATTTCAGTTCATCAACTACCCGAAGGTCGCCTAACCGAAAATAGCCTTCTGATTCGAGTGGGGGGAAAACGCTTGGGGCCCTTGTGTCCGGTCTGAAAGCAGTTCACGATCTCATCAAGGGTGGATAGCTGACACTTGCCAGCCCACTGCATCACTTCTCATGACACTTATTGCACTTAGCTAAATGTATACGGGGAAATTGGCCAATGGTTGAACATACATCCAACTTCGTTATAGCCTATCACATTCACACCGTCGTTATTATTTGTATTGCGACTGAAACCTTTCATAACCCTAGTTCAATGGGAAGGAATTTTTTGTTTTTTTGGGCGATTCCAACAGTTTATAATCGAAGACAATAGGTAAACCAAAATTACCGCTCATCAGCTACGGAATGATACGAATATTCGTATTTTCGCGGCATTGGAACATACATTACCTGATTATGAATACGGGATAATTGGAAGTTTATGAAGCGTTTGATTGGAAAGAGACTAACGTTAGATTTAGCAATCCAATCACGATTTTGGTTATTTCTACAAGTTTTACCATAGTTACCAAAGTAGTCGTTGAACAGTAAAAACAAATGGTGAACAAGAGGTGAGAAAAAATCGCATCCGCAGGCTTTTGGATGCTGTAGTGGTAATATGAATTCTACGTACGTAAAAATTGCTGATTGACAAAGGGCGTGAAAGCCGCCTTAAGCCGCCGCTAGGGACTCTGCTCGTCGCCACAATGCAAATTGAGGAAAAAAATACATTCGCCTGAGTCTCTTCTTCGCCTGAAGTCTCCCTGAGTAAATTAGGCATTGGTCATTGGACAGATATAATGGTTAGAAGAATTTAAGGTGTTGAATCTTGCTAAATTAATAGAGAATTTTCTCTTTAACTGTTTTAACTGTTATAATTTATAGGCACAACAAATATTTAGAAGTGGAGATAGTGGGAGCAAATAAGATAACACTAATTGGTGCAAGGACGAGAATTTCTGCTGGGCCGGCGAGCGATTTCAACTCGTGCAATGTTAATGCACCCTACCAAGTACACTAGAATGGCCGCCCTCCACCAAAATTCGAAGGTTGATACTATCACAGCTCCAACATTTTCTACCAATTATTATTTCATGCCTAGATCACTGTTCTGTGTACAACATCCTTGTAAGTCCCATATCCATAATTTTTAGTTTATCGTAATATCGTATTGAACGTAAGCCCTCAAATTTCAAGGAAGGATTGGAAATTTGATATCATGGTCCATTTTGATGGTTCATTATTGAAAATGATAAAGTGTAAGATTCAATTTCAGGCCGATACTATTCATGGGATCTTTTAGATACTAGGAGGTAACTCTCGGACTCTTACGTCAACTTTTGTGTTCAAAGTAAGTTTAATATCACCTACCTTGAACACAATAGTTGAAAACGTAGGGAAGATGGTGTGGCACTGAATATAGTGAGTGGAAACAATGTTTGAAAAGGATGTTCAGCCCAAACTTGGGATGTAACGAAGAACAAAGTGAAGAGGGATGAATTTATCTCTTTTTCATTTTATATTGGGCCACGGTGGGAGAGTAGGCCATTCTACCTAGCCACTAACTTTCATCGCCTTTCGACTACCGACATTCTCACCCTCCCCTTTCTCTATCTCCCTGACTCGCTCGCAAAAACATTCTCTTCAAAAGATCCTACAAAACGGAAGACCCATCCATTCAGTCTCGCCTTCACTTTTATCAAGGCCTCGACATTAAAAGCCCAATGTACCCACACTCGGTGATTACGTAGGCTACTTACCTTTCCACAAACATCATCTATATTTAAGGGTTTTAGCACATGGGTGTAGGCGAGAATTCAAGATTCCGGGAGGCTACAGAGAGACGCGTACGCGCTTGTTATCATATGCCATATCAAACTAGTTCCTCCTATGAATATTTCATGGGATCCTCCTTTTTTCTACATGACTCAGTAAATGGTTATTTTGTGCCATGGGGGAAGGAGAACCTCCGCTCGTCAGTCTTCAATTTTCGTGCGTGTTCTTTCTCTATAGATGTCGGAATCCAGCTCAATGGCTTCAACCTCCTTTCAGTGTTCGTATGTATACAGAATCTAAATCAGAGGTTTTCTGGTAGGTTGTTCGAAACATGGAACACCAGTTCAAATCGAGTATCTCATGATCCTCATCTTTATGAAAGACCTCGCGGAAAAATGAGGAGATGTCCTGGTTTTTCGAAATTGAATCAATGTTGACCACCTATATTTCGTGTGAATTTTGTTATCGTTCTTTTTAATGATTATCTAAGAAATTATATTTCAAATTATATTTTGAATGGTAGGGGAGAGTGCTGTACGTAAGGACAAAATTTACATTTCTATTTTTTCCAAGGCCTCTGTCGGAGTTATTTGTCTAAAAAATGGCAGTATCCTACATCTCATACAACATCTCATACAAGCCAGGGAATTTTGTCGTCGCTGCACTGAAATGTTTCCTGAGAACTTGAAGGAACTCGTCTCAGATTTCTTGAAATCGATTACAAAGGTTTACAATGGAAAAAAAGGCTATTTGACCGGACTATGGTATTCCAAGGTATTTTTGCGTCCTGAATTCGATCCCGAGTTCATCTGGTTCTGTGATACTCCAGGTCGAGATTGAGGATTCCATTTCAATGTTTGGAAGGTATTCAAGACCTAAGCAGGTCGCTTCTTTACAACCTCCAACTTTACAGGTCGCTTGAGAAATTGTCCCGGGTCCAGTTCTAAAAATGGTCATTTTTAACCTCTAAATGACCAAAATTTCATCAAAATCGGTGAAGTTTTGGAGGAGTTTGGTAACAAACACTGTAACACGAGTTTTATATATTAGATATTGGTGACCGAATTTGAACTCTTGTCCCGAATAACGACATGAAAGTGAACCTGAAATTAACATTAGAATTTGTGACCTATATACTCGTAACTGAACGATTCAACTATAATATATCAAGATATTATTGATGTTATCAAGATTAATAGATCAATGTATTGAAATTTGTTCATCAACATGATCAGAACCTACAGAATAATGGAGATTCTGGAACAATTAAAGTAAAAAATTTGTGTTCAAGATTCTTTATGAGAGACATTTTGCATTCAAAATCAGTCCAACCTAACATGAGGTAATTATACGGGAGAGGAATACTACACTCAAATTTTCGGTAGGTTGGAGATGGAGTAAGTACTTATTCAACCACAAAAATCCATTGTAATGATTTGCGAAGTTTCTATTGATAAATCAAATCCTACTATTTGCATCGCCTAATTTGGGAGAAGCAAGCGTGAGATAGGAGAATACTGAGGTGCCCCCGAATTTCGGATTTGAATTATAAGCTAAATTAATTTTTCATGATCAATTATGTGGATTGAAAATGGAACACATGACAATCCAATAAAAAAATTCAGACATAGGTAAAAACATCTGATAGAAGAAAACAATACTTAACTGTGTGAATATCGAAATTGGTTTGGGAAAATTTCATGGAAATCGGTCAAACAGTTTTATGCCCATGACAGATATTTGACCAAAGACAGACCGACAAATTGCTATGGCTCCGTATTGTTACGATTTCTCGAAAACTTGTCGGAAATTGTCTGTTTAGTCAATTCTTGTTCAAAATCACAAACCTCATCACATCTTCTAACATTAAAAATGGATAGATTAGCGAACCAAATGGTCTGAATTCATAATGACATTATAGTAGCCTACATTTTTCGTCCTATAAGATGTGTGTAGCATGTTGCCGAACTCGATCAGGGAACTTCCGACTCATGGTCCAAATTTGATCAATTTTAGTTAGTTGGTAATGTTAGCAAGAAAAGTGTGGAAATCTTAAGGCAGATGAAGGAGAAATCAATTCTTCGTACCCTGGCACCGAAACTGGCGTATTCGGGAGGGCTGGTAGGATTTACTTTTTTTTTTTTAGGATCACTTTGTTTCGTTATTTGAGTTGTTTTGCAGACATGCGGTGATGTAACTGGAGGGCTGTGTCGGTGTTATTAGAGGTGTCGGCGGTGGTGGTTACGAGCTCCATTCACCTCCACAACAGGCCAGACCGGGACGTTGAATTAGTTACACGCTAGGCGGCGATTTGCCCGCATTTTCAGAAAAAACTGAGGCGACGTTGAAGCACTTCAGATGTGACCGACGAGGGTTCAAGACATCTTTCCGAGTAAGAAAGTGCTCATCTCCAACCTGTATCCGGGCGAACTATTAGTACGTAATGAGGAAGTGAAGTGAGAAGAGCCAAAGTGCGGATATTCAGCCGCTAGCGTCGTCAGCTTATATAAGTGTCACTGTCTTAGCTTTCTTTTATTCTCTTGTTCATCACTACTCTGCAGGGACGCTCCATACGTATTGAGAATTCTCTTCTGCTTAGGACGAGAAAATTCCATCGCAGAGCTTGATGACTGGTTACTGTTCCAACGTTTATTGGAATTGAAATGCCGCCTTTTTTGAGCGAAGTATTTATTAACATTCGGCCGAACAACACAATAATTCAATCCCCTCACATTGGCATTGATTCAATCACAATGTGACACACAAAATCAGTGAGCATAATACACAGCCTTCCTTGTAGGGATTAGTTACCAGCGTTTGGATAATTCGGAACATGATTTACCTGGTGGTGGAGGGTTGTTCCGCACCACCATTCGGATCTCTCTCAACTCCCAATTTTTTAAAAATATTCTGGACACATGCTATGGTTTGTTCTAAGGTGGCATTTGCAGCAGACGAACCGTATGTATTTAAATAATAAAGGTACCTTTGCTGCCTTTTTCAAACGTTTGGGGTTTTCGAGATTGTATAAAAATGTTCCTTGGGCAATTCATAGTTAATTGAATTACCTCTCTCGTTGAACAATAAACCAACGTGAAATCATACCCACACAAACTGTACGGAGTGTTCATCCTAAAAGTACGCACAATTTTAACAACCTCAACATTTGGGCCCCTTGGGTGCCAAGAGGTGTAAGTCCAATTTTTGCGAAATTGCTTTTTCAACAGTACTCGATCCAGTGAACATTCTACTACCTATGTACACGAAGACTAGGCTTCACTGGTGGGTATCACGACTCAGGAAAGTGGGTGACTCTAGTGCTAGATTTGAAATTCCAAGGTGCCAAGTGGTGTAAGTCCAAACCAACCAATCTTGAGCTGAAACGACGCAAACACGCTGTTTTATAGTTTTTATCGCGGTTTCGCACCTTTAATATTATTTTGGCCGGTTTCGTTTCATTCCCGTTCTTCTCTTAAAAATGGAATTGAAACATTAAAAAACTGAATTTCAAACTATAAACTTGAAGCAAGCTCGACAAGTGGGCCGCCCCATCAATCTTTCTTCGGTACCTCTACCACACCTGGACCCCGAGGCTGCCACTGCCGCAAGAAAGACATGCAGGAGTAAATTAAGGAGAGTAAATTTTACTCCCCTTCATTCCAAACAAATATAAGACATTTTTTGAAATGCCACCTTTATTCGCCATTATATTCTTTTATGTGTTCAAATTTATAAAATAAAGAATATTCATGAGATAGCTCAAGTAAACCATAGAAGAATTTACATTCATTAGCTAAGTTTATTTTTTCAAACTCAAAAATTTTCTAGTCAAATGTTTAAAATTCAAAATTTTGAGGTTACATCGCATAGCTGATAAGCAAAGCTACGAGAGCCGTCAACAGATGGATTTTTACAACGACCCTAGAATTTTCAATGGACTTACAAACTTCAAATTGATATTCTGAAAATTTGTATAATTGAACTTACTCCACTTGGCACCCATGGATGAGCAGTATCATTATTAAATAATTCTCAATTAACTCGTCGACAGAGTGGTATTGTGAATTGTTCAATTTCGCTCAGCTCGTTACGTACCTTGTCACCACCATACCTATCAAATTACAAGAGCCACTCAATTGTTGAGGTTGCGTACTTTTAGGTGACCGGAGTGAACATACAGTTTGTGTGGGTTAGATTTCACAATACAGCACTGTAGGGGCGAAATGAAAGAGAACTGAACGTCCAAAAAAACTTCAATTGGTAGGGTCTGATGATTATTGAGTTTTTTGAGTGTTCAAAACCATACTGCGTTCATATGCTGAAGCGGAATAGCCCTGATCGCAGAAGCGTATGTAACTTTTCCTTTCTCGGGCAAAAATGTCACGAATTTGTTTCCTCCCGCTCTCTCCCACCAAATATAAAGGATGGCAGAAAATGTATACGATAAAGCGTTATATTCAAGTGCTTCGCACTAATTTATTCCAGTTTTTTGTTTTTAGCGTTCAACAATTGCGAAACGGGGTTTACGCTATTTCGGGAATTCGCTAATCAAGCGATGCTGTACCCTTGTAACGGGTGTTCCAACATTGGTTCAAGTTTTGTCAATTTCATTGTCGAACACCGATCTCAATGTTCCGTACGACCCTCGTCATTCAAACCTTGGAAACGTACCTCAAATCCGCCACCGTTTAGTTGTTCAGCAAAATGAATGATAAAGAATGAACGTCTAGAAAGAGGCCGCGCCTGCCGATAAAGGGATGGTAACGATATTATATGGCTAATTTATCACGGTGACTCCCTTAATAGGTTGAAAGTCAAATCGATGACCCTTTTGCACGGCTCCCTCTCTGATTCCACCGAGCTGTTCAAACAGTTTGATGGATACCGGGGCATCCGAGTCAATAAACGTCCAACCCTGAATGTAATTGAAGTTTTCTCAATTCGCAGCTATCATTATAATGAAATGTATCATGTGACTTATCTCCAGGTGCGGATGGGGCTCAGGCGGGGCTCTGGCGGGGGCAAAATTTCATGGTAAAATAGAAGGGAAGGAGAAGGAAAAGGAAGGACGGATAGTAAATAAAAATAAATCAGTAACAGAGGTAGAGGGAATATTAGGTATGCACATGGTATGCCAATAAACGTGATTTTCGACGCAGATTTCATTTTTCAGTGCCTGACAGTGTCAGGAACTGAATCAACACATGTCAGCTACCTACTGGAACATTAGCTACCCTCCTCTTTTCCTATTCTCGAATAATTCCCTTAAATTCCCAAAATGAAACAGTCTCACAAGTGACACCTTATTTTATTGGCTTTTTTAACGCAGAAAAGGGCGGTGAAATCAGAATTGAGATATCCTATTCCGTTCTCAATCTGGAGCACATTGAAGATGAAGAGACTTGGTTGATACTTGAGATGTTCTTCATGGCAATCATGTTCTCGAATGGAGAGATTTTACATAAAATCTGTTATTTCGTCGAAAATGAGCTCATATAGCCATGTTTTAAGTTTGGCCAACTTCATGTCAGCTAAGGGGGCGTCCCACTGTCACCTATTGGGGCATTCGCTCTCCGAGGGTGTCAACTAATGGTACAAAAAAGTTGAATCGAATATTTCATAAAAAACTATCAAAATTACGGAAAACTAGAAAAATTTAAGATCGCTCTGATTGGACCAATAATATACTGGCCAGCCTTGAAATTCGACAAATCGAGGGTGAAGTGGCAACAAGGCCTACCTCAAAAGGGGGCTGAACAAAATAGCCTACCTGAGATAGGGCTGGTCAACATGGCCAACCTCAAATAGTACAGAATAACATGGTCTAACTGACATTTTCGGGCATATTGACTGTTTATATTCAGCGGGATTTAGATTAAAATTAATTAGATTATTCATCATCCCGTAAGTTGTCTGTATAGTATATTGGCTCCCAGTTCCAAATTTTAAAAATAAACAATTTTTTGTGGCTCCTGTGAAATTAAAAAAAAAAAAAAAAACACTTCGGCCATGTTGTACAGCACCATTTGAGGTAGGCCGTGTTGACCAGCCCTATCAGAGGTAGGCCACGTTGTTCAGCCCCACTTGAGGTAGGCCTTGTTGCCACTTCACCCGCGAAATGTTCCTTAACATGTCAGCCACTGGTACATTAACCCTAAGCGATTCTGCCCGAGGGTGGACTTTTTTCGTGGTGTTGGATGGAGCAATGACGTTGCGGTTCTTGTCGGTGCAGTGATCGGAGAAATTATGGCAGTTTGGTAATAATTGTCAATTAGAATTAGTGAAGTTCTTCTAAGTATTAGGGATAGATTCTCGAGGGTTGGTCCAATGAAAAGACGTTATTTTAGGCCGACGTTTCGATGTATTTGTACATCCTCTTCAGGGCTGTAGTGACAAAGAGGGATAACATGGTATCAGGTCTTGAGTAGCAACTATACTTGAGGAAAGAACATGGCTCACTAGTCTATACCTAGATACTAAATATACTAGTAAACTATAATACTAAGTCAACCACATGTATAGTAAATAAACTATAAAACCAAATCAACAATATGTATAATATCTTCCTTACAAATATAATGGAGTGAAAACGAACCTGAATCAGTGAATCAGAACCTGATGACTTCTAAGTATTCCTTGAAGCAATACAATACCCACAGATAAGAGCCTGAACCGCGCCCAGCTGTACCATTAGATTACTCTACTTCGAACTTTTGTGTGCAATGATCGACTACGAAATAAAATTGGCAAAGTCAAAGTGAAATAGTCGAGTGTACGTGTCAAGATCTAACGGATCCTGTGACGGCTTCTTTAACGTGAGAATAAGTGTCTAGATATTCACTGGGATATACATTCCGACGTCCCGTATAAATAACTTGTTCTCACTCTTCATCCCCTGTGAATGGAGTTAAATCGATTCAACTCCCATCTATCAGGCGTTTCCGTGATTAATTGTCCGGCCCGCCTGTTCCGACAAAAGGCCTAAAGAGGTATAGAGGCGTAAAAGCCGTAGTATGCGCTCGTTCCCGATCACATTGGTTCAGAAAGGGTGCTTATCACGAGACGAACTGGGGGGATGGAATTCACTTGGTGAAAAAGACGGGGGAGAGAAGGGTACCCTCAAGGATTTGAGTGAAGTGATTCTTGAAGACACAGTTAGAGGGAAGAGCCGCTGCAATCGATAAGGCTTCCTGCGCCCCTCGCCCTCCGCTGATGTGCTCTTATCCCTTGAAGAAGACTTTTATAATGTCGACCCCTTTTTCTTGGATCAAATGAATAGAATCAGAAAATAGGCCTATCACATCCTCCCCACTCTTGTTAGGGAATTGACAGAAAGGGTGTGATGAAAGAGCCGCTTCGTTTTCCTTTTTTTTCTGTTTTGTTATGCTTTTTCCGCAGAAAAAAAGAAAAGTTGGCGCTTTTAGGAGAATGAAATACACAGCAAATTATGAAGGGAGCTAGAAAAACTCTGCAAATTCTTGACACAACGGTTCATTATCTTCTTTGTACAGATCACCCTTCTGTCTAGATCACTAGGTCTAAATGTCTAGATCCTAAATGTTAGATTAATTATTATTATCAATTATCACTAATTATTAACAATTTTATCAAGTACCTTGTGAAAATTATTATAATTTATTGTTAGGTATTAATAATTCGTATTTACTATTAATAATAATTATTATTAATTATGATCAGCTAATACGATATAATTCTGGGGTTTTCAATACTACGTCGGTAATCATTTTTCTATAAAAGAAGTACCTACCAACAAACATTCGAAATTACCTTCATTTCCGTAGCACGAAACGAACCTCAGAACAACAAACTCGACATCACTTAAGCCATATGATGTTCCAAAGAGCTTGTTAGTATTTCAACAGTTTGATTCACGATCGTGTTGTGAGGCATAATCTTTGAGCCGTCATTGTAAACGAACGGCTGGTCGTGCAAAGCTGCGGATGGTCTTAAAAAATTCTACGGAACAAACTCTATCTAAATATGAAATAAAAAACATACCGTTCTATATGAATTTTTCGAGATATGAGATTTTCAAATTTTCAAAATTCGTTTTGAACCCCTTCCCCTTGACCTAGGGTTATGAAAAGTTCCGAGGACCATTGTGGGGTTGGTCGAAACCCATAAAAAAAATTTCGTAATTTTAACTCAACGCTAACTGGGCAAAGTGCCGCGGACGGCGTACGGCGGACGGCGGACGGACGGATTTTTTTTTTATTCGATTTTCTGAATCTACGTATCATGAAACGTAAACCAACAAATTTTGAGGGGGGGTTAAAATTTTTTTTTCTTTGGGCGATTCCAATGGTTCATTATCGAAGATAATAAACCAAAATGAAGTACGAGGTACAAGGTGTGGGTGTGGGAGGGGCGCAGAGACATAAAAGGTCTCGTCGTATGACGCACTAGTTGGCCTCCTGCCAGTCGTATTACGTCATACGCTCGTGCGTCATAGTCTCTGACGTACTTGTTGGCCTACTGCCAGCCGTCTTACGTCATACGCTCGTGCGTCATAGGCTCTGACGCACTTGTTGGTCTCCTGCCAGCCGTCTTACGTCATACGCTCGTGCGTCATAGGCTCTGACGTACTTGTTGGCCACCTGCCAGGCGTCTTACGTCATACGCTCGTGCGTCATAGGCTCTGACGCACTAGTTAGCCTCCTGCCAGCCGTCTTACGTCATACGCTCGTGCGTCATAGGCTCTGACGTACTTGTTGGCCTCCTGCTAGCCGTCTTACGTCATACGCTCGTGCGTCATAGGCTCTGACGCACTTGTTGGCCTCCTGCCAGCCGTCTTACGTCATACACTCGTGCGTCATAGGCTTTGACGTACTTTTTGGCCACCTGCCAGCCGTCTTACGTCATACGCTCGTGCGTCATAGGCTCTGACGTACTTGTTGGTCTCCTGCCAGCCGTCTTACGTCATACGCTCGTGCGTCATAGGCTCTGACGCACTTGTTGGTCTCCTGCCAGCCGTCTTACGTCATACGCTCGTGCGTCATAGGCTCTGACGCACTATTTGGCCTCCTGCCAGCCGTCTTACGTCATACGCTCGTGCGTCATAGGCTCTGACGTACTTGTTGGCTCCTGCCAGCCGTCTTACGTCATATGCTCGTGCCTCATAGGCTCTGACGTACTTGTTGGCCTCCTGCCAGCCGTCTTACGTCATACGCTCGTGCGTCATAGGCTCTGACGTACTTGTTGGCCTCCTGCCAGCCGTCTTGCGTCATACGCTCGTGCGTCATAGGCTCTGACGTACTAGTTGGCCTCCTGCCAGCCGTTTTACGTCATACGCTCGTGCGTCATTGGCTCTGACGTAATGGCCCGCCGGTCGCTTGTGTTCTGACGTGATCTGAGGGAAAGGGTGAATCAAGGGAACAAATTTTTCCCGTTTCAGTTTATGTGCCAAAGCAAAGACATGAAAATGTCAAAAAAATGTGTAAATAGGTACCTAAGCCCAACTGTAATGTCAATTTTCTGACAATGAGTTTTCGACTATAGTTTTCATACCCTTTTACTTAAGTACTTATTGCAATTTGAGACTGAAAATGAGCTGTTTGCAAATAAAAAGTCTGATAACTACTTTATTACATCTTATTAATCTATTTTCAAGTTCCGATTCACAGTTGAACTACTGAAGAAAATGTTGGTCACTGGTATCGACTACTACCTAGAGCATTGGGATTTTTTACAAAACTTGTTTTTCCCTTTTCAAACCATGTTGAATAATATTTCCCGCTGCCAGGTCTTTTAGGGAAGGATCTTGGGTACACAATGAACAGGTTTGCAATGAGAAAAAAAACGAGTGAATATTGAAATGTCATCCATTTCTGACCTATATTTAAAATTTCAAGTATCTAGCTCATCATCCAAATTTAATTTGTTTAAACAAATAGGTATTATTTAAACAATTTTACAGCTGAGAAACCGAGTGAATATTGCAATGTGGTCTATCCCCGACTGACGGTTAAAATTTCTATACTGTAGTTTACCTGGAAGATGAAACACTAGGTCTAAATGTCTAGATCCTAAATGTTAGATTAATTATTATTATCAATTTTATCAAGTACCTAGTGAAAATTATTATAATTTATTGTTAGGTATCAATAATTTGTATTTATTATTAATAATTATTATTATTAATTGTGATTTATTAATACGATATAATTCTGGGGTTTTAATTACTACGTCGATAATAATGTTTCTATAAAAGAAGTACCTACCAACAAACATTCGAAATTACCTTCATTTCCGTAGCACGAAACGCACCTCAGAACAACAAACTCGACATCATTTAAGCCATATGATGTTCCAAAGAGCTTGTTAGTATGAGAATGGACCTGTATTTCAACAGTTTGATTCATGATCGTGTTGTGAGGCACAATCTTTGAGCCGTCATTGTGAACTAATGGCTGGTCGTACAAAGCTGCGGATGGTCTTAAAATATTCTACGGAACAAACTCTATCTGAATATGAAATAAAAAACATACCGTTCTATATGAATTTTTCGAGATATGGAATTTTCAAAATTTCAAAATTCGTTTTGAACCCCTTCCCCTTGACCTAGGGTTATGAAAAGTTTCGAAGATCATTGTGGGGCTGGTCCAAACCCAGAAACCAAATTTCGTAATTTTAGCTCAACGCTAACTGGGCAAAGTGGCGCGGACGGCGGACGGACGGATTTTTTTTTATTCGATTTTCTGAATCTACGTATCTTGAAACGTAAACCAACAAATTTTGAGGGGGGGGGGTTAAATTTTTTTTTCTTTGGGCGATTCATTATCGAAGATTATAAACCAAAAGTGTGATAGCGGTATTAAATTTTGTTCCTCGTACTGGTTGAAATTTACGAGTATAATCACGATACAAACAGCTGAGAAGTTTGTGTTATTCGAATCCGTCAAGTTTGGTTTATAAGTGAACCGGTGAATGTTAAAAGGGCAGTTGTTCATGTTTTGTCGATATTATTATTATTATTTTTTTTTTTGCATTTCCGGGTTCTATTTAGGCAGCCGCATCGTTTCATAGTTCAACAAATGAATAAATGGTTACTGGTTAAACATATGGGTAAGGTTCAATTGAACAATTTGCCAATATATTCGGAACAGGACCGTTTATTTCGTTTTTCCAAGAGTCAGCTTTCTTGGAATACTGCCCCTTTAACATTCACCGGTTCAAGTAATTCAAAGATTGAAATCACCATTATGAATCAGTTCAGAGTAATTACCCATGGTCTTTCTGGTAGTTGAAAAGTAAGGAGCTACTGGTTATTCAAGAGATCTTATCCTCACTTCCCAGAGTACGTGTACAAATTTGGACGACTCATTCTTCTTTGATAAACTATATGGAAACGCAATCCACAGTCATGCAGCATGAATATAAGAGCGAATTTTCGAAGAAACAATTGGTTATTATACTCGTTATTATACTTGATATTGTCAAGTATCAACCACGTTTCTTCATCTTCAAAGTGCTCCAGTTTGAGAACATACTAAGATATCCTGATTCTGATAGTCTGATTTCACCATCGTATTCAGAGTAAAAAAAAAAAAACCCTTTAAAATGAGGGGTCACTTGTCAGAATGTTCCGTTTTGGGAATTTATGGGTAATCCCACCCCCTCGGATTCCCAAAACCCCCGTCAGCTTATAGATTGTTTAACGCTGAACACGATGGCGAAGTCAGAATTGCGATATCTCATTCCGTTATAAGATTAGAGCAGACTAAACGTAAAGAACATCTCAAGTATAACCAAATTTGTTCATCTTCGAAGTGCTCCAGTTTAGGAACGGAATAAGATATCACAATTCTGATTTCACCATCGTGTTCAGCGTAAAAACCTTTAATATAAGGTGTCACTTGTAAGACTATCCCATTTTGGGAATTTATGGATGTTTTCCCCCTAAAACTCCCCAAACCCCCGCCGAATTTGCCCATCTACGAACTTAGCCTTGCGATTGCTAAGACGAAATGATGGTCCAAATTTGATCTTTTAATCTCAATCCTATCGAGAGTTATCGTCCGGAGTGACACATTCATATATAATATATATTATATATGTGAAACATTTGGTTTTGGTATGAAAAGTTTTCGGAAATTCGACTTTTAAAAATTTTGGACCGACAACATTAGCTTCGAAAATTCGCTAAAAGTTACATTTATATCTAGTACTGAACCAGAAATACTATTTTAAATGTATAATTAATCAAGTGTCAAATGTAATCAATTCCAGTGCATCCTAAGGATATTTTCCATAAATAAACAGTATAGTTACCCAGGTACCAAAATAATTCATCAAGTTCTATTGACGTCCGGTCCGGCTGCAAATAAACAACCCTTTGTCAGGAACCCTCAAAGTATGTAAATGAATATCCTGGGGGTTCGTGAACATCCTTTGTTCCAACGGGCTTTTTCTCATGTTTCAAGTTATTATTCCATACACTGTTGTTATAACTTGTAAAAACTCAAATTTCACCTGCTTCTAGTACACCGGAGGTAAACCATCCTTACTGCCGTAAATATTCCATTTGGTACGCTGTAAATTGTAGAAATGTAAAAACTTCAAACACGGGTAGGTGAGTAGGTTCTCTCCGAGAGGAGGTTGGTCGGTAACTGGCTCGGTGGCGGTTTCAAACCTACCAGGAAATCCCAGGAATCCTCCGAACGAGAAACTCGATATCACAAGATCATGTGCGGTATGAATCAGGTGTTCAGTATGAAATATGGGCTGATATTTCACGCTCGGGTAGTTCTCGGATTATTTTCGAATGGACAAGTCCTGTCACGGTTTTTTTTAATAAAATTGAGAGTTACGGACAAGTCATGAATAACCACTTGAATTACGGCGTAGGTGGATATTTTTTGAGGAAATCATCAAGAGCCATAGTTGAACTTGGATATCACAAGGTAACTCGTTAGGGCTGCACCTCCAGGTTATGTATGACTGAAACCTCATTAAAAACTCACTTACCTGTTCCCTCGTGGGAAGCCAGCCTGGGTCAGTTTAACACATTACATCGGGCTGACTAGTCGACAATCCTCTTCACTCTTCTTTCTTTTGTAGGTCCGCACGCTCCGTTTTTTGTCTCTACCGTTCAAGGAGCATCTTACCACTCAAGACCCTCAAAACATAATTTACTAAATGCTGAGTCCAGTTCTGCACACTTCGCAACAACTCGGCAACCACCACTTCTGGTTTCATTCTGAGTGTCGGTATGGTCAGTGCTTCTTGTAGCCAACTCCTTTCCACTATCTATTTTGTGCATCAGAAGAATGTGTGGTGCACATCATCTTCTACATCTTGGTAGCTGCACGATGAGTTATTCACCTTTCCCATTCTGTAAAATTTGCCATAGAAAAGGTCATATCCTGAGAAGAACTGAGTTAGGATATAGTTCACTTCTCCATGCTTTCTGTGCAGGCATACCTGAATATCTGAGAATAAACGGGCAGTCCATCTCCCCATGTGAATCGTCCACATCTCCTGCAATCTTATCATTGTACAGTCTCTCTGTTCTCTGAACATTTTTTTTCTCTTCTTTCGTAAAATTGTTTCCTTTCTGCAGCCAGCAGCTATATGGGTATCACATAATATGTATCTCACATTGGTCACGGCTGGATGTTTCGAAAAAAGGTACTCAAGCAGTTTTTCCCGAATGATTTAGGGTTCAAGTAATTAAATTTTCTTAATATAGACTGGCTTTATTACTCTTCCAGATAAATTTTTTATTTGAGTAGCTTAACTTACTAAAATACTTGATATATATAATTCTTGATTCTATACAAACTTCTGGTTTGCTAGTAGATTGGATCACGGCCCACTCTCCAAGCAGTTCTCAATAGTCAACTACACTGAGGGCATCAGTTCCTGCACTTCGCGCTCCTCCAGAAGTAAGAAGTGTACGCTCTCTACAGGCTGACCGTGAGACCATATGCAGACACTGGCGGACGTAATGGTGGTTCGAATTCCATACGAGCCTCCCGGAGATTTTGGCAGGAGATGAACAAGTGAACCAGGTTGTCAGCCCCCTCAGATCACACTGGAGACACATTTTCCTAATATCACATTACAGCCTCCTCAAAATTCATACGAGCCTCGTATATTGAACGTCGTAGACCGAAAGATCATAGTAACGTCGCTAATGTAGAAGCAATAAGTTGTTAAATGAATTCACTGAAATTTGAAAAGTTGCAGGATTACTTCATCTCTCAACCACTTGTATATGTAATTTCCATGGAAATCAAATAAAACTACACCTACCTATTCATCAACAGACGGTTGAAGGACGGCAAAACGGTTCGCCAGCTTCCATAAACCGAGGGAAGGGCTACTTCATTTAAAACGGCGATAATTTCCTAGAGAGGCTCCCTGAGCCCTTAATCTTTGCTGGCATTCCTTGCCAGGCCCTAACGTCCTCATAAATTACCCGCTGAAGTTTAATTAAGCTCAAGTTTCTTTTGATGTCACATAGTGACGTTGAAAATGAATAATTTATTAAATATCTCCGGTTTTCCACCGTTTCCATTTCCTAGCGTAACATCGCTTCCGCGGACGCTCATGAATAAGGAAGGTTAGATGGAGTGTGAATTAATCTTGATGTCGTTAGTTTGAATGGCCGGGTCTGGGAGTTGTAAATCTTGAGTCTATTTTCCATTAAGATGAAACGACGTGTTTAATGTGTGGATTGTGTCTGTAACAATTCGAAGAACGCTGACCATCGTTTCTCTTACACAAACACCAGCACACATGGTGTTCTAGTGAGACAAGGGAAAGTTCCAATATGCAGCATGGTGTGATAACTGAATCTTCTAAAACACACTACAAACCAGTGGCGATTCGACCAAAACGGAACGTCTCTAAAGATGCAGGACTATGCAACGACAGTAAATCCCGCTTAATACACCGTTTTTGTCCGGTCCCTTGAACGTGTAGGCCTTTTAACATGAAAAAAATCCCGGTTAAGACGCATTAAAACCCGTTCACCTGAGGTTAGCGAGGACATATACTAAATATTTCACACTACTCGTGAGTTCTTTTTAACTCAAATTTGGGCAATTTAGTTTAATTGGTAAGGACAAATTGGTCTGATAGCAGTCAATCGATCTGATGATTATTATAGCCTCCGCTCATGTGTTATTCTGTAAGACTAGCCTCCGCTCATGTGTTATAAGAGTGTCAGTTTTGAAATTTTCAAAACTGACAGTCTTATGTTTGGGAAAACTGTCACATTCTGTAAATTGGCAAAATAGGTAAAATGGCCAAAATCAGTAGATTGTTTAATTTGGTGAATGGTTAAGTTTGGCAGATTATTGCTAGTTGGTTTTAAAAGTTGTATGCAACGTACGTGAGACTTGATTTCAAGGTGAAAGTATTTGACTCTCTCAAGAAGTATTTAGCGATTGAAGTTAACAGATAATTTTTAACAGTAATACATCTTCATTTACACTGTTTTATGTACGTCCGAATGATTTAACTCGCGCAAAATACACGTTGTGGCTATTGGCACTAGTGATGGCCTTCGTCGCAACTGGAAACGTATCAATTGCTGATGAGCGTGAAAAGCACATTTACCGATTGATTTCGGAGTAGATGGCTTTGCATTGAGGACGCAATTAAAACTTTAAACTTTCCACGACTCTTTCAACACTATTATCCTTCTTTTCTCTTAAAACGGCGAAAATTGAAATTCAGGAGTTTTAAACGGCGAAGCGGACGGATGGTTGCTTTACATGCGGGTTAACCTACCAACCGAATTGGGAGGGAATGAAAATTAATGGCGTTGAGGTCATTTCTCCCGGTGTCGGTCTCTTATTTGCGCTCGTTACTCCAATCCTTCGGCTCATTTCATTTGAACATCGATGCGCTTATTGGGTAACGATGGGGCGAGGCAGCGATTGGGTGATTCCACTAAAAGTGGCAAATTCATGTCTTTTCTCTTTTTCTCGGAGACTATTAGGAGTATTGCAACGGGACAAAAAGCATTGAATAGAGAATGATATTCCCCAGACCATACACGATTTCTGTTTCGAAATAAACGATTAGCAAGCTCAGAAAAATTAGCAACATAGCCCAAATGTCATTCCCCTGGCATGTCCGATCCCCAAGGTACAATACTTCTCCAAGCTACCGCAGTTGTTCAATTTGAGATTCTGGAATACTGCAAAGACCCATGTGCTCATCAAGTCGTCTACTATAAACACCTTTGTTTTCATAACTTTAGATGCATAGGATGCATATTTATGCATCAAGAATAGTGTGTCTCACAAGTTTTTGGTCATTCCCGTGTAAAATCTTCTAATCTCAGTTAAAGTGAAACTATTACAGTTGTGGGAATTTCGAAAACGGGGGTTGGCAGTTCTGTTACTCAAGAACTCGCCTCAACCCGACCCTAAGCTCAGTGTGTCTTGTGAGGCCGGTGCCAGCAGATCGACCCTCAGATTCTTGGTGAGTATTTTTAATGTTTGTCATTCCCCTGTTATCCATAACTTACCTATTTGAAGTAATAGTTTGTTTTTTCTTCCACCATTGTTTAGGTCAGCTGGTGGGCCTTCAGTAAATTATTTTGCCATATTTTACATAATCACTAGGAGGGGGAAAAATGAAAAAAATGGTGTATTGTCATTCCCCTGTGCGTCATTCCCCTGGATAATTGGGTTGGTGGGCATTCCAGGGGAAGGACCGGTTACCTGGGGATTGACCATTTCTTCTAAAAATCCTAGGCATTGCAACTGCTGCTTGGTTTTCTTGACCTTATTTTTTCAACTTTGCAGATCAAATAGATTTTTACAATTATGGCAAAGACGAAAAAGTCAAAAGAAGAAGTCCTGAAGGAGAACAGAGAAAAGGAAAGAGCAAGATACAAACGCATTAAAGAAGATCCAGAAATACAAGCTAAAATTACTACAAATACTACAATACAAAGTACAATACAGAAGTGCAATCATTTCATTTTGGAGGAAGTCGCAGTCAGATTTCTGTCCACACTGTGGTGGTCTACTATAGACTGGACTACTTCTCCCCTGTGCAAACAAAAGCCATTTGCTCTCTGAGCGACAACTTGGATCACACACCACCAGGAATATGGGCTCACCTCCAACCAGTCTTCGAAATCATCAAATCGTGTGCCACCTCTGTGAAGAAAATTCATTTTCTCGCCGATGGTCCCACGTCCCAATATAGAAATAAAGCTATGTTTTTTCTGATTTCGAGAGGGCTCACAGCTCATTTCCCATCGATTGAAGTTATCACTGGAAATTTTTCTGAGTCAGGACATGGGAAAGGTGCCCCGGATGGCTTGGGGGGCTGCCTCAAACGGACTGCAGACCGACTGGTAGCTGAGGGGCGAGATATTGCAGATCTGGATTCATTGGTCACTGAACTTGGCAAAAGTATCAAGAAGGTCAGTTATCTTCAAACAAGTTATCCTTTTTCTTTGTAATTCAATTCAGATCTATGTTTGTTTTTATACGGAATACTCGTACATTACCTTTTCATTTCAATTCATTTCAGGTCTCACTCTTCGTTGTCGCCAGCAATGAGATAGAAAGTGCTCGGGCGTTGATCCCAACAAATATTGGAGCATTCAAGGGAACCTTTTGGGTTCATCAATTTGTTCCTCAGCCTCGGATTTCTGCAGACGTTAATTTCAACACCCTGAGCTGCTTCGACTGCACCAAATACAGGATTGGTATGATTTCTTACGAGGATTCACCCAGCGATCACCTGGATCTGGAACCAAGCTCTTTTGTGGCTGTGGTGATCGAAGAAAATACCCACACACCCACTGAGCCTGAAACTCAAATTGAAGAAAGATTCCGCCCCCTTCACCTATTCAGGACCATATTCCTGCAGATGGGGACTTCCTGCTTATTCGTTTTATTGTAGGGAAAAAGATTATTTTTTATATTGGATGTGTAAAAAATGCTGCATTGGACAATGAGACTTCAACTTACGAAGAAAGTTTTTTGAGAAAAAAGGAGAAAACTATTTTGTATATCCAAACGTTCTTGACCTTTCAATCGTAGCTCTAAGTGACGTTGTGGCAAAGTTGCCCTCCCTCCGTACAACTCGAGGGAGGTTGTACTTTGAAACTGATTTTTCTAATTTTAATGTTCGCTAGAAATAATTCCCATTTAATGCATTTGTTTCAAAATGTTTATATCACGATTTGTATTTTTTTTTTCTCAAGAAGATCCTTTTTCTTTATATTTTTTATATAGATTAAGAGTTTGTATTTTTTGGGTTCCAAGAAACGTCGGTATTCAACCAAAACAAAAGGGTCTTCCTAAATAATAATGAAAAGACTAATTATTTGTGATATTATGATATTATTTTATGCAAAAGTTTTATATTACGTTAAATTATACACAGTTCTGATACCTTTCTCTTAATTTTGTCAATCCCCTGTATACTTTGTCATTCCCCTGGACCATTGCCTTTTTATGATGGCTGTGTACCCCCTCTGGGTGAATAAAGTGTACTGCTGGTATACAGGTTTCATTCGTACATAATGAAAGAACATTTAAGCGTCGGAAAACATTCAAAATGTCGCCAAAGACATCACGATATTTGCAAGCTTGGAATTTGCCACTTTTAGTGGAATCACCCGATTTATTTTGAATGTCGGTATTTCTTGTACAACTGATAATTATAGCAGTTCCGGTGAGACCATTCTTACGGGTTGAAAAATTAACATCTTGTTTCCACTAGATGGAGATAACAGTCTACACTTACTGTTTGAGTATTTCATCCATTGCAGGGTAAACTTTCTGGCCAGATTCCTTTCGCGGTTCATCTCTTCAGTATTTGAGCGTTCTAATATCGAGATGGACCTGGGCATATGAAGGAATATAATAATATTATATTATATTATGGAAACCACGCAGTCGATTGAAATGAAAGATAATATCGGAAATATAAAGACACTATTGTAATCTCGGTAAAAGTCCAATTATGATTAAGGGATTCACGTAAAATGTCTGCTTGGGTTCGGTGGACATACACCATCCTCCGGCATCATAACGAAGACATATTCAATTAGTTCTTTTATCAAAAATCTGTTGTTCAATATTCCAATTTCGAGGGGAAAAAATGCAGGGATTTAATTCAACTAGAGTAGAAGTCTGAGTTTCTTGGTGAAGCCTGGAACAGTGATTCGACCACAAAGAGACATTCAAGGAAAATCGGACAGCGCTTTATAGATGAATCCCATAACCCTCTTTTCCGATTTGAAATGAAACGTTGTAATTCCAACCATTCTGTGCTTTAAAGCATGCAAAAAACGAATCGATGGAGAGGTAGCTTCACCGAATGCCAATAAATGTGGCAACAGAAAATCGGGTTACTCAGGTTTCGGTAACTACGAACAGCTCGTAGTAAGCTGTTGACTGAAATAAAAGGAGAACGATCCAAACAATATGAAATTAAGAGGTCTCTTACGCCTATTCAATACGTGACTCCTCCAGGCCAAGTTTACTAAGAAATTGATTTGAAAACGCTGATAAATTTTTCACAACGATCATCACCGTTCTGTATACGATATCATTGTGAATCCCATACCTGTACATAATAATTGGAAGAATGCGCCAAAATACTGGTTAAAAATACTAGGTGGCCTATAATTGTTCAAGTTTGATATTTTCATCAACAAACCATTAGAATCGACCAAGACTATTTTTTTTTGTCGAAGAGCCTTTTAATCCGAAATGAAAAGGTTTGTTTGAATTTAATTCAACATTTTTTGCAATTCGTCGACTTTTTTATTGAAATATTGATCGTGTTGAAGAACCTTCTCACGCTATGTGAATAATATTATTTCTTTTTCGTGCATGTCTATTAGAAAGTGAACATTGTTGTGTATTTCCCTTCTTACTGCAGGCAACATCCCGCACGGCCGAGCGGTATTGAAGTGCCAGCGAGTCTCCATCGCCGTCCACTGCTTCGCTGCTTTTGTTTATGGTCATCAGTTGTATGTTTTTCAGGCAACGACCCGCACGGCCGAGCGGTTTTACAACAGTTGCCTCACTTACGACGCCTTGTTCGAGACAGTAAATACCGCCTTCTTAAATTAATTATAAAAGGCAAAATAGAGGGACGGCGCGTAGTGCTGACTTCAGCCAATCTAGGTGGAAAAAAGTCTGCCTCATTCAAAAAATTATCCAAAAGTTGTGGACTTTGGAGGATTTGAGTTCCTAGGTAGTTTTAGATAGTTGTGGATTTGCGCGTTTTGGGAATTATAACGTTATTTGCAGAACCAATTCAGTTAATTCACTGGAGCTAAAAGTAGTAATCGCCTGTCGTATCCAAGCTCATTTTGTGTTGTAGCTGTTCGAAAATTAATCTAGTTTCAGGATCTGAAAAGTTGTTTTTGCGATTTTTTGTGTTTTGTGAACTAGGTTGATTCTGCAAATGACGCAGAAAATAGCAAAAAAGAAGCTTTTCAGTCCTAAAAGCAGATTAATTGTCGAACAACTAGAGCCCAAAATGGACTTGGGGACATCCGGAGACAACTGGCGGTCCCCGCCGCCACCATTCAATCTTTTTTAAAAGCAATCACTGTTTACAGAATTCAGCACTAATACAGAAGATTCCATTTATTAAAAACAGACTTATGAAAATGTGACTTTTTTCCACTTAGATTAGTCAATGTCAACACTGTGCGGCGTAGTGATAGTAGGGGCAGTTCCCTTCTTCGCCGTACAATCCGAAGGTTCTATAGCTGTTCGGGAGTCCAGAAGAACCGAGATCCTGACCGTATTTAAATCCAAATAAGGTACAAAAATAATCAAAACTTCTGCTATCCGCCTCCCTCGCAAGCAATCATTCTCATCTATTGGGTATCCAACCACAGCCACAACCGTAGCAATCGACACGCAGGCTTGTCGCACTTCTGGGTAGCCTGTGATTTCTGTTGCCTTCAGTTCCGGTTTCGATAAACGGTGTGGGATTACACCAAACTGCCTGTCAGACTTCCCAGATGCCGGACCAGCCCAGCCGGAGGTCCGCCCGCCTGCTGTAAACTGGACGACCACTTCTGTCTCGCTTATAAATTCAGAAGGGATATGTTTTCCTCTGATACACAAGACGCGCAAGTGCAGTTGCTTCGGCACCAGTGGTGACAGGGTCAGCAATATATTTTAGACGAAGCTACGAAATACTCCGCCCGAATGATGTACGCGAATCGCTAATGCCAACACCGGCACACGCCTCAAAACGCCTTCTACAAACTTTTGCAAACTAGTAACTTCTCATAAGAATAATATAACTTCAATAAATCTAAAAAAAAATAAAATAAAATAAAAAAATAAAAATGCACTCACAGGCAGCATGGCTATACGAGAGAATTTTCGAAGAAATAACTGGTTTAATGTAACATGTCTCCACTTTAGTGGTTTTATAACTAATTTTGTCTCCATTTCGAATATTGAAAAATCAGAAAAAAGGGATGTTGGCAGATCATTCGCAGGCCGTCTGACGCCAAACCTCGGAGGACGCCAACCCGATATGAAACTTGGAATCAACAGAGTTGAAAGTTTCTTGAAATTCTCATTCAATTAGGCAATATGCGGAGGGATATACGGTCTGCATTCACAGAGCTGGCTATCCTCAGAGCGGTTGAACAAACTCGGAATAAACTTGGGAACAGGAGAATCACCAAACCATCACACTCCCACCTTCAAACAATACCTGGTATGCCAGGCCGTTGTTGGTAGAAAAAAAGGGGGACTGAAAGTAGTAGGTATGGTGTTCCAATCCAGGAAGCCAGGTTGACCTCCATCGTAATGGTACTACTTGTGGTGAACTATGCTCCTACAAGCATGGATATTGGCAGGGGATAGAAATAAAGAAATTTGAATATATAAGTTTACCTACCCACGAAATGTAGAACAATAGAGAATAGAATGTAGAAGATTGGAGGAGAGAAAGAAATTGAACAATGTCAATATGAATGCTTATACGCAAAACGGGTTTGATCCCTATAGGGGACTCCTGGGAAAGTTCCTAAAAATTTCAAAAAAAAGAAAGAAAATAGTGGAGGTGGTACCGAGGCAAGGCCAGCACGTACCTACCAACCACGCTCTGCTACGACGTAATGTATGGTTTGCTGATGCCCCTGTTCTCGAGGGTTAGGCAATATGCCCACCCAGAGGGGTACGGTCTGCATTCACAGAGCCGGCTATCCTCAGAGCGGTCGAACAAAAAACTCGGGAACAGGAGAATCAGCAAACCATCACAAGCTAATACTGAGTATGTGGTTTGTAATTAGTTTCTCGTTAATTAGGTTAATCACTAATGCAATTTATATAAAATCGTTATGCGTTCTCATAAATATGGACAGAGTCGAATACTCTTACCTGGAAGGTTTCTACTCTTGATTCCTCTGTTTTTCACGGAAGCCAACAAAGACTTGTGTAAGGCCCTACTACCGAGTGAATCGTCTCAGTCAGGCTTATGAAAAGCTCTCAAAGTCCTCTTGTGGGTTCTAGGAACGTTTTTGTCCGTAAGTCTGCATTTTCCAGGGTCGAGAATAGAATCCTTCATCGTTTGTGAGTTGAGGAAATATATTTATTATCAAGGAGATTAGACCCTAATTGGGAGATTAAACCAGACTCCATACTAATGCGCGCTCCAAACACCGTAGAACGAGATAATTTTGAAGGATTTGGAGTTTAGTTGCTCGGTTCATGGAGTGTCACAAAATTAAGATATGTCGCGTACACTAGGTTATATGTAAGCAAACTAATCGGGGCGGTGATTTCCGTGTTCTGATATGTGAGAATGTGCTAAATGTCGTGACTTGAGACCTGTAAATCTCAATCAAAACATTTCTTACTCTAGAACCTGACTATAAAGAACGTGTTGGAGGACAGAAATCAGCAAAGAGAACAATACTAACTACCAATAATATTAACAGGTTGCACTACCTTTTCTAAGCTACTTGTCGTGTCTACGTACAGAAGGTTATTTCGAATATCATCCCTTAAGATCCCACTCAGTTTTTCTGGCAAAACGAGTTAGGAACGGATACTTATGCGAAATCTCTCTGCCTGTCTTTCTAGGTCATTGGTTTGGCCTTTATTGCAATGCAGAAAAAGGCTTCTTCAACGTAGAAAAGCCGCGATAACTAAGGAAATTTCTACAGTACGTTGGAAAATCCGTTTTTTGTCTCCCTCGAAAATTGGGAAAACTGAGTTAGACCTTGTTAGTAGGTAGAAGTAAGATCCCCAGAATTATTTAATGCAAATACTTCATCATTCATATATTATTTAATTCATAGTTTATATTTTAAAAAACTTGCATTAGGTTCAGTTGGCAAAACTGGGGAGACCATGTACCGATTGCGAACATCTGGTCACTTTCTCAAACGTGCAGACTATATTTTAGCTCAGTCCTTTAATTATGCGGCGTAGCTGCGGGTCTCACAAGGGTATTGTATTCCGAACAGTGATCTGTAGAGAAGATGATAAACCTTTGTGTCGCCGGGTTTTTATTCAAAATCCCGCTGTAAAAATAAACTTGGCTACACAGTAGAGTTATGGACAAAGAATATGTTTTCTACACTTTAGTCTCTTTTTTTCACACTTTTACTGACAGGCGTTTGAAAAAAAAAGGAAAGTTTCCATATTTTGACAAATTTTACTCTTCAGATTATGTTTTGATTGAGTATCAGGGAGATTAGTATCTCTAACGCTATTTTGATTTTACGATGTACTCGAAGGCACTGATGGCCGACACATCTTTTTGTTGTTGAAGTTCAAAAGACCTGGAGAGGCAATATGCAAGAATAAATTAAGCAAATTATTAATATTATAAATTAATTATGTATTAATAAAATTATAAATTAATTATGTACTAATAAAATTATAAATTTATAAAATGAATAAATTAAACAAGAATAAAGGAGAGGCTTATTAAATCTCAAGTCATTCGGTGAAGGTGGAGAGGCTGTAGCCTTGCCCAACTGAATAAGAAGAAGAACATGGTAGGGGTGAAGAAATGGTTTTTCAAGTTATATAACTTGGCTCCCTTCAGACCTAGCGACTTGAATCTTTTAAAAGCCGCTGGCTGAAGTTGAAACGAAGCTCTGTGCAAAGTTCCAAGAAAATCAGTGAATGTGGAGAGGCTTCAGCCATGGCTAACGGAACAAGAAGAAGAAGAAGAAGAAGAAAACCCTGGTAAGGAGTTTTTGAAGTTATATAACTCGGCACCCTTTAGACCTATTGACATGAAACTTTCAGGACTTTTTTCCATCCACAACAAAAAATGCACACCAAATTTTAAGATGATTGGCTGTGGACGTGTCAAAATGGCCAAAATAAGCCTAAATTTCAGCTATTTGTTCCTAAACTTTTCTTGGGTTGGGATAATGGGTTAAATCTTTTAAAACGCTCTGTCTGAAGCTGAACCGAAGCCCTGTGCAAAATTTCAAGTCAATCGGTGGAGGTGGAGAACGATAAAGTACTGATCAAGAACTGATCAAGAAGGAGTTTGAGAAGGAGAAGAAGAACAAGGTAAGGCGAAAAACAGGGTTGTGCAGTTATATACCTTAACTCCCTTCAGACCTAGCGACTTGAAACTTTCTGAGCTTTCTATTGTCCACACCAAGCAGATCCGTACCAATTTTCAAGTTGATCGGTCGGTTGGTACCTGAAAAACGCGTTTCGTGTCACGAAGATACACTTGATACCGTTCGTTTTGCTCAACTTGTTTGCTTGGCGGGGCGGAACGCAACGGCGTTCCTAGATACGAACGAACTACAGTTTAATTAATTCGGTCTCCTCCTGACAAAATAGAGTTTTCATGATTGCGGCCATCTGGGAGGTACTGATAATTTTCTCCCTAGTGTTTTGGTTCATGCCCCTAAGATTATGGTTGCGGTTCCGTTAGTTCGGGACTCGTGGACTCGTATGAGCAACTACAATATCTATTTACTTACACACTGTCCAGAGGGCCTCTCCCGTAACAAATGCAACGCTCAACAATGTGTTTATTAGGGGTAACTCACTGATGTGTTAAGTGAAAAGTGAGAGGATGCTGTAAATGTGCTGAGAACAAGCACTCCGACCGTTGGAGCGGGTTCTTGCGGGAGCGCAGTCGAATTTTTAAAGGGAAATTATACGGACGCCTCTACCCCCGACAATTGATGAGCAAATAACGACGAGAGATGTAACATCTGGGATAATTCGCTAGCTGTTGGTTCCACAGTCCTAAACTACCGGCTCATTCGCCGGCATTCCCTCTCCTAATGGAGTCAGCTACACATTCATAGTTACACTTCAAATTGCAACTACTGCGCTGTCTTATCAAGTGATGATGATTTGGATTAACACATTCTGACCCCTTGGTGTTTACATTCTTGAATCGCTAAATTCGTGAAATGTATAAGTAATAACCTAGTTTCAGAAAATGGACCATATCGAGTGATTAGACGAAATTTCTTTGCCATCTTATATAATATATAATTATATTATAATCCTGGATAATTATATTATAATCCTGGAGATTTTGTTAGTACCAATCCACAAACTTTCGAAAACCTTCTTTTCGTAGGACAACGAACTCGATGTCTCAAAACCATGTGTCATATTAATCATAAGTTCCCGAGTATGATCATTGGCCCAGAGTTTCACTGTTTGATTCATGCTCATGTTGACAATTTTTATCGGCTCTACCTTTCATCTCTCACTGTGAACGAACGGCTGGTCGTGTAGGAATTCGGATGGTTTTTTAAAATTTTCTGAACTGAACACTGTTGAAACTTGTTTGGAAAACTATACCAATTCAATTGAAATTTTCGAGATGTTTTGAAAATTTAAGAAATTCATTTTGAACCCCTTCGTAATGACCTGGTGTTATGAAAAGTTTCAAGGATCATCCTCGGGCCGACGTAACCCGAATTTAATCATTTTGACTTAGTTATGATCGAAGATAATAAATCAAAACCCTGCATTGTGTGACTTAGTCTGTCATCTCTATATACAGCCATACTCAACCTGCAGCCGCTAAGCTTTTCTCGGCGACCCCATAAGCATAAGCTCCTATATTAATATATTAATACAAATTAATTCTAAATATTTCATCATCAATATAAATGTGTAATTTTCCATCTACATAAATAAATAATGGACCCTCACTGAGCTAATGTACATCATCACTGTGTGAAGGAAGGAGCGAAAATGTGAAAATGAGGGCCAATTTGCCATCCCTGTGATTGGATGAAAGTTAAGACTATCTACTGTCCAGTGTGTAAAGTGCCCAATAAAGTTTCTGCGTTGATGGCATCATAACACCATGAATGCTCTTAGGGTTGTGAAAGACCCTCCACTCCATTTAAGAAGACTATAAAAAGAGCTGTCAAAAAATGAATCCTTATTGAACTCTTTGGATTCTTTAGCTCTAAGGACTAGGGATATTCTTTTGAAGGACCACCCGAATCAACTCGCTTGTCGACTGGAAATTATGAGTTAAATGTATTTATAAGAGATTGTTAAACATCAATACTCGTAATAATCCACCACGATTAAATGTGCGAGAGATTTATGTTGATACCTACTCGTACTAACGCGCAAGGAAATGAACATCCCTGCTCGCTGTTAGCGAATTTTGGGCGTAATGCAAGATACCCAATTTCTACATTTAATACATGATTTTCCGAGTATTTTTTCACGCAGAATAACGTGGTGTTGCGTGGTGGCTTTTCAATTTACGACCCCCCCCCCCCCCCACAGGGGACCTAAAATATCATATAAATGTTGGTATCATATAATTTTGAAATGTTGATGAATGAATTAATAGCCTGTAGTTATAATATTTAGTTTGTAATGTAATTTTGGAATGGTGAGTCGGACTTTAAACTCTGTAGAGCATGTCAAAGTTGTCACGATGCCAGTGCAATCAGAAATGTTCTCAATTATAATTAATGTAAGTAAAATCACCGGGATGGAATTAATGTTACACATTAAATAATTAATTCAATGACAGAATAAGTATCAACACATCTCAATAAGAGACAGGTGGTAGCAAGTTGATTTTCGAAGATGGGCAGGTTCTTTTCGAGCGATAGTAGACGAATTCCATTAGGTCGTGCAGGGAGGTATTTTTCCGGTGAGTCTCGTGTGGTGAGCAGAAGAGTGAGTCCCTAAAAAAGCCAATATCGGGCTGAAAGAGCGGAACCTGCGGATTAGGTCGGAATAGCTGTTATTCGCTGTAGACTTTTGTTTCGATTCAACCCACAGAAGCCATCGACTAATCATATTTTCCATTCGGACAAAATTTCTCAAATTCCTATTATTTATATTGTAATTAGTAAAAAACAAATCAACATGTGTTCTTCTTCTTCTTGTGAGCGCAGTAGGTATAGGTTTGGTGTTTATTACCCTGTATTTGTTGCCATTTATTTTACCTACATACATGAACAGCATGTTGTAGCTGACTGTGAACCGCTTGCCTATCAGCCAACGACGGAGGTGATGAAATATGTCTGATGAATCGTAGAACTATGTGAAAGTGTCCTTGGAGTGCGTGAAATGTGAAGTACTAAGTGCACTTACGTGATGATGACCTTCGTGACCTGAGTTACAACAAACGTAAATACTTCGTTGTGTTGTTGTTAGCTCATTGAAATGAGTCAACGGCCAACGATCCCACGACTTACGGCGATTAGATTTTTAGAGAGGTTCCAGTGGGTGACTCCTGTGAGTACCTAATCGAATGACTCGTTCTTTTTATTACGCGTTAACTCAAATCCTCAACGTGTTTGGTAATTTCTGGTCGCCTATATAACGTGAAGAACAGTGGGAAAATCTTGGAAAATACTTACGCTTTATAGGATCTGCACTCCTCAGCCGTGTGAAGTTTCACTCACTAAAACCCCACTAACTCAGCATTATTCAGATTCAGGTCGATCACTAGGCGATGTCACTCACTCTTCTGATATATCGTATTTTCGAGGGTTCCAGTTCATCTCCACTTTTTTGTCTTGAATATTTGGAGTATGTAGGACGCAATCCTCTCCCAAGTTCCCTGGATGGAGATCCATCTTCCAGATTAGTTGGTGTGATTTGACCCTCCTCTTCTTCTAGAATCTCCCTTTCCCTGATCCATCTGGTGCAGTAGAAAGACATGGGTTAGGCGCTGCAGTGTCTGTCAGCGTCCTTCTGTGTAGCTAAGACCTAACAGGAACATTTTAGTGTTGATATCCACTTCCCCGTACCTCCTGTCAAGCCATGGGCGCATCAGTGGGATAAGGACGTGGGTCCAGGCTCATATGTCATCGGTTTCCCACTTTTGCCTTCTTCATTGCCCGGAGGTCGATTGGGATACTGGCAGCAATGACCCCAAAGGCAGGGAAAGAGACCGTACGGTAAACACTTGCTATTCATAAGGCTCACCTTCTCTGCACTGTCCGCAGGTGGTCTCGGTACTGTTTAACTTGGAGGGCCCTGGTCCACTCCATATGACATGATTGCTTCGGCTGTTGTCATGACCATTTTCCTTTTTTTTGTGCAGGGCCATAGTTTGCTGTGATCGTCTGTCACCTCCGTCACCCTTTCTCCTGCTCGCTTGATGTGCCCTCATCAGGCCATTCAGTAGTCCAGGGTCACTCTGTTACTGCATTCGTAAGACGAGTCGATTGTTTTGTCGTCCACCGGAGATTAGGTGACGCGGTCAATGTGCCTGATAGTCAGCACCAATTTTTCGGCTTTGTGAACCGAAGCATGTTGAGCTTCCACTGAAATCGCTCTAAAGTCTGGTCGTTTATCCAGGAATACATCCTCCAGCATGTCCAACAGAATCATATCATCGTAGCTCACATTGCACAAATCGGGTTCCAGTATAGGCCCCAGAGCCCTTCATTCTCTAAAATGCGGTTTTTTTTAGGTACTCACATAGGACGGTAGCCTTTAACGGTAATTTAGGTACTTCTGGAGGATACTGATGATGTCTTCCAAATATTGGCGTTGTTAGTTTTTACTATCCTTACCCAAGCCGAAGAGTGATAGGGAATCATCGATAGCACCCTGAACCCCGAGAAATGAAGAGGTTTGGAACTTCACAAATTATTTATACATGTCAGACAGGTGGACGTATGATTGCATAGCGTATTGCGGCCTTAGCGAGCAATGTAAAAAAAAAAAACATCATGGGCCTCGGTTCCTATTCACTCATCGAATCTGTTGTAGAAATAGGCTTTAGTGTTGATGAATAGCCACATTCTAGAAACTACCCAATTTCATAGGAAACTGAACACCTCCGGGATATTACTCTTAGTATTAGCCACTAAAAAAATGGAATTCGGGTGACGGCGATTATGTTATGCCACGCACCTGATATGTTTCCATATCCTCGGTCTACCCAATCATTAACTATTGTTTATTGTTAGTTCACCAAGTTTAACGTTTCAAGCGAAACTGACTGTCGCCCTCGTGTCAAATCGGTTAACTGGTGGAATAGAGAAGATAATAGTCGGCATGCTGCAACATCTCCATTACAATCTATGTTGCCAATGTATCTAATAGTGTTTGCGACGAAGGGTCTGGTTGAGCGACCTCTGAATCTGATTGGTTGCAACTGTAAGCCGTCAGACTAATAGACCGCGCGGCCGCCAGAAGAGCGCCACTGGATGAGGGCTACCAGGCGACCCCCACCACAGATCGCCTCCAGACGTTTCCCCCTCCAGCGACCTATTTAAGCCCAGCGCTGAGGGCTAACAACAGAGTCCAGCAAAACCTCTCCTTGCGATAATAGCCCGTCCGAGTGCTAGCAGTTGTGAATCCCTTTCAGTTTTACAGACGCCCTCCGAGCGTGATTGTGAGTAGAAGCGTCAGTTACGACGACGGTAGTGACGTTACGCGTACAGACAGTGAACTGCAAGAACAGCCCGTCCGAGTGCTAGCAGTTATAAGATCTCAGTACTGTGAGTTATATTACACCTTTTCTGGCCAGTTAGGGACGCTCAGTACACATAGGAGTCACTTCCATTACGCTACATGTAACCCAAGTAGGACGGTTACGTTTACCTTTGCAAAACTTGTATTTATATCTTTCTATTTGCTCATTCACCCAGGGACCTGTTCATATGGACAGCCCTGGCCTCATTTAAAGCCACTCTAAGTTGATACCGACCTTGCACGGTCACGACAGGTACGGTTACCCGTCACTTGAGACGTATTCTGGTTTTGAGTTGCACCAAGCCAAGTATATTTCGTTTGTTTCATATTTTGCATTTCTTGAGTTTAATATATTTCCATTTATTTGTTACAAGTGTTGTTCCTTTCGTCACCCGTACCCGTGTTGGCGTTTATGTAACTGACGCACAGTCACTTTTCTATTTTTGGTC
Organism: Stenodema calcarata; assembly: GCA_963920205.1. Taxonomy (NCBI): domain Eukaryota; kingdom Metazoa; phylum Arthropoda; class Insecta; order Hemiptera; family Miridae; genus Stenodema; species Stenodema calcarata. Next base: position 55,497,914 of record OY986048.1, on the reverse strand, counting down.
ACGCTACAGGTGTGTCAGCTTACATATTGGTGGCAGCTTGTGGGATTTTTGTCTGGTAAGCCCAGGCACGAATCCAGTTACGCCGACACGAGGTGACGAGTAGAAAGCAAAACAACAACAGAGTCACTCACACAAGTCACACACACAGAATATTATACACCGTCATTTCCTTGAGGTATTTTTGATTACACATTTTCTTTGTTACACTACACAATCTTACTTTGCAACAGGGGGGACAGTAACCCTATAACTTCAGTCACTCATTTTAAATCACACATTTTCATCATGCCAAGACCAAAAGGGAACGGGGGGAACGGTTCATCACCCGACGTACTGGACACAATCAATGCTACATTGATCCGCCTGTCACGCCTGTTTGACCACGGGCCTAGGTCACGCTCAGACTCCAGTGATTTGGGGGGGACAAACATACCCCATTCCATGTTCACTGAAATAGACCCATGGGATCCTGACGAAGTAGGTACAGTGACGGTGACTGCGTTCTTTCAGAGCTTCGAGCACGTTGCTGGGGAACTCGACGATCATAAGAAATTACGCCTTCTACATTCACGCGTCAAGGGGGCCGCCAAACAATTTCTCAGTGACCATGTCACAGTGGAAGGTACGAAGACGCTGTACGATGACGCAAAGAATGAGATGATACGATGGTTTGGGGGGCGCGAGAAACCTGACAAAGCCGCCGCCCTACTACACACGGTTACAAAGGAGAATAACGAGACCCTACGTCACTTTGCGGAACGGGTGTTACACCTAGCACAAGTGGCGGTGATGGAGGAAGGGAAAAACTTACCACCAGAGGCTAGAAGGACGTGGGTACGGAAACGCGCCTTACGAGCCTTCACGAGAGGAATTGGACGTGATCTAAGTGCTCACTTGGTGACACGTCAACCGGAGGACCTCCAGGACGCCCTCAAATGTGCCGAGGAACTCGAGGACGCCTTAGGTACGCCAGACAACCTCGACTTAGGATGGGACCTCGGAGCTGTACAACCAGGAGACACGAGAAAATGTTACGCCTGTAACAAAGAAGGTCACTTAGCCGCCAGATGCCCAAAAAAGACAACGACGGGACGACGTGATGTGAGGACACCAAGACCTAGCCCCAGGTTCCCGTGCATGTTCTGTGGGGACATGTCACATTTTCCAGTGGACTGTAATCACAACCCACAGAAGACAATCTTTTGTGATTACTGTGGGGTGCGTGAACACCTTGCAGTTGATTGTCTCAAAAAACGCAGCTTACTTCCAGTATCGCATCCACTGGGGTTACAAGAGATGTCAACGGGACCACTTGCCATTGGGGGACGTCCACAGTCACGCGTGTCAACCACAAGCACCATTTTACCAGAACCATTGAATGATGATGTTACAGACGAGTGTCTGGCTACCGTTATAGAGTCCGTGAGGGGGTTTCCTCTTAGGGTGCCGGTTACGCTCAGCGGGGAGTTACGTGACATGGTCGTAGACACAGGGGCGGGAATATCTGTGTTAGCCAAACCAGTTACGGGGGTACCCATTACACCAACACGTTCGGTGGCTTGGGGGGCTGATGGACAACCTCTCCCATTCCTTGGTGAACAACGGTTACGAGTTGTCATAGGAACTCACTGCATAGATCACACCTTCAGGATCTTTTCACGAAGTGACGGGGGGCTAGATCTATTAGGGGTGGACTTGATGTCACGGTTACCCATCACACTCAGAGTCACACAAACAGGTACAGGGCTTCAACGCGTCCCAGGATGCATGATGGTATGGGACACAAACCACCCCAACCAACACCAACAAAACCCAGAACCACAAGATGTACCGGTGACTAGTGATACACATACCGTGACGCTTGAAACACAAGAGCCTCAACATTCCACGTCACAAGTACCACAAGTGACACACCTGGTGACGCTCACTTCTGACCCAACACACACACTTGGTGGGCCAGTGACGCTTACTCCCAAGTTGATACAACCCTACCACAGACCAACGACGCCAGTAACGCACCCGGTGACGCCCCAGGTGACGCCGGTGACGACGGTGACGCCAGTGACGACGGTGACGCCCCCGGTGACGACGGTGACGCCCCAGGTGGCGACGGTGACGCCAGTGACGACGGTGACGCCCCAGGTGACGCCAACCCAAAGAACTACCTACACGCCCCAGATACCCGTGACACAGGTGACGCCGGTGGTGACGGTGACGCAAGTGACGCACCCAGTGACGCATACTTCTACACCTATACATGGATATGACGAACCGGTGACACAGGGTACGCAACCAACTACGCGTAACCCTGAAGCCATACAACGCTGCGACAACTTAATTACACGGGACACTGTTTACCCAAGGGGACGCCGTAGACTACGGGGAAGGAAAAAGGAAGACGGTAACCTTTAACCTGTCTAGTAATTAATTACACAAACATACACCTTTTTTAATTCCACCTTTTTAATTAACCTTTTTCACCTTTTTAATTAACATACACCTTTTTGTAATTAATTACACGTACATACACCCTTTTTCTTGATATATGAACCACTTTACAATTTAGTAAAATTTTAAGAAATTAAGCTATCTAGTGCTTGGTGTAGCTTACTCTCGGGACCTTGACTTGCTGATTTATATCTTACTCTGCTACCTGCAATTCTTGTAATTCTTGTAATCTTTTACTTACCTTTTGTGCATATTTTTTTTGTAAAACTTGTAAATTATAACCAACTTTAATGTAAAAAGTACTTACCTTTTGTGCATATACTTATACAATTTAACAATTGTAACTAAATTTAGCGACTTAACTATTTGATTTAACCTTCGTATTAAAATTTAACTCGCTTCAACTCACTTGTTTGGGCACTGATCGACGACAACACCAATCTTCGGGGAATCTATAGTTACCGGCGAGGACGCCGGCTCCCAGGAGGGAGGGGAGTGTAAGCCGTCAGACTAATAGACCGCGCGGCCGCCAGAAGAGCGCCACTGGATGAGGGCTACCAGGCGACCCCCACCACAGATCGCCTCCAGACGTTTCCCCCTCCAGCGACCTATTTAAGCCCAGCGCTGAGGGCTAACAACAGAGTCCAGCAAAACCTCTCCTTGCGATAATAGCCCGTCCGAGTGCTAGCAGTTGTGAATCCCTTTCAGTTTTACAGACGCCCTCCGAGCGTGATTGTGAGTAGAAGCGTCAGTTACGACGACGGTAGTGACGTTACGCGTACAGACAGTGAACTGCAAGAACAGCCCGTCCGAGTGCTAGCAGTTATAAGATCTCAGTACTGTGAGTTATATTACACCTTTTCTGGCCAGTTAGGGACGCTCAGTACACATAGGAGTCACTTCCATTACGCTACATGTAACCCAAGTAGGACGGTTACGTTTACCTTTGCAAAACTTGTATTTATATCTTTCTATTTGCTCATTCACCCAGGGACCTGTTCATATGGACAGCCCTGGCCTCATTTAAAGCCACTCTAAGTTGATACCGACCTTGCACGGTCACGACAGGTACGGTTACCCGTCACTTGAGACGTATTCTGGTTTTGAGTTGCACCAAGCCAAGTATATTTCGTTTGTTTCATATTTTGCATTTCTTGAGTTTAATATATTTCCATTTATTTGTTACAAGTGTTGTTCCTTTCGTCACCCGTACCCGTGTTGGCGTTTATGTAACTGACGCACAGTCACTTTTCTATTTTTGGTCACGCTACAGGTGTGTCAGCTTACACAACCATTTGAAAATAAATTGTTACTAGAAATTTTGAACCTTGGTCATAATTTTCAATTTTCTTTCCCATTCCGGAGGATAATAGAGTATTGTAATCTTACTGATTCAAATTGCTGACTAAATGTGACTCATATTATCAATAATGTCAACTGAATACTGAAAAGAAAAAATATGTGACGCCCCGCGCCTGATGTTAAACTCATTGAATTGGGCGACCTTCTTGGAGAGGAGGCTTGAGCTCACCCGTCATGGCTGATATTACCGTGTGTTTAGAAACAAAAAGTTCAGTTAATCATGAAAACACCAAGTTTACATTGCTCGTCTAAATATTTCCAATCTTTGACTTCCCAGTTATGGACTCACGGCCCGACGAGATACTCAGTTCCGAAGGGTTTCACAAAGAACATCAACTACTGTTTCAACTAGTTATGGGTACCATCACTCATAGGCCAATGTCAAGAAGAAATGTGTTCATGAAGTGTAGTACTCTTCAAATCCCTGATTCCCTGGTATACCAGTGTAACCTTAAATATGAGCAGTATGAGCGGATGTTCTCTGGGGGTCTCAAACAATACCATTGACCTTGATCGTGATAAGTACATTTTTGATTAGTTAGATAAGTTTGAGGTGTCACTCGCCAAAATTATAGTTTTAAACCCAAAGGTATTCATTCCATCGTGTGTCTGCATACTGGATGTGAATCCTCATTAGGGATTCAAAGCTTCCTCAACTCCCTTTCAAAGGCGTTACGAGGCAAGGGGAAGTCCAAAGTAAATCGGATTTCCTCTTTTCGAATCTATATAAACAGATCAGAGAGTAGGTAAACTTCTTAGGATCAATCTCTACAATGAGATGAGGTGGGGGAGGGGACGGAGTGTTAATAATATCAAGCTGAAGCAAGTTTTAAATCAGGAAGCAAAGGAATCACCCCTGAGGCAGAACTGGGTTGGGGCTTTGAATTATTCAAGTTCCGGTGAAGCTACCCCTACTAACTAATCGAGTAGAGCAGGAAATTGAGTGCGGGCGTTTTGCACAGCACGAGTCCGTGGCCGGATGGGCAACTGGCGGACTTTCTCAGTAAGAACTTGGGGGATCTAATGCTGTGATACACTGAACCACCCGTCTGGTGGTTTCTGTGAACAGTCAAAATCAACATCGTACATCCTACAGCGGGGACATATACAAATCGCACGCTGGGAGCAATACCGGTACAAAAAAGTTTAAAAGCGGAACTTTAGGGGAATTGCGGTTAAACATTTTGGAAATGGTTGCTCACGTGCCCCAGAAGCCCCAATTTTTATTTTGCGATTCTAATGCCCTTTGTTTGCTCAAATATCACCACCACAACGTAAGCCACTCAATATTTTCCATTTTCGCTCTTTATTGTTGATCATCCTCAATTAATTTATCCCAATTCTGTGATAAATCACTATTCTCCCGGAAAATGTAGATTGCATTCCTTCCCACTTATTACAACATTGATCACCTTCTTGAAAGATACCAATCAATGATGATAAATATTCCTCCAATCATTTTGGTGAAAGTCGCCAGCATGACTTGAGTAGGAAAGAAGAATGGCACAGTCACTCTTCAAATCGGATCGTAGGCAGTTTTTGAAAAGTTAGAGTTATTTTGAGGGTGAGGGAACATGTTGTAAATAGAAGAAACGGGTTGTAAATAGAAGAATAGAAAATGTCGAAATAGAAGAAGTCGATCCCTTTGTCAGCGGTCACTTCAAACGTCTACCTGGCGTAATTTTTGCGACAACGCGACCGCTCGTGTGATTATCACACGTTTAAACGCCGTCACACAGCTTAATGTGGTTGACATCGCGCTCGTTACCTAAATCATATTCTTCGGCGATCCGGTGTACGCACAACTCGCGAATTTCTTTCTGATCAACCGAAAACCCAGAAATAGCTTCGCACCAGGTAGTTACCAATGAAATTCCAATGAAAGTTATCAATGAAAGTCGGCAACTGTACGGACGTTCTTTAGTGCTGTTTGATTCTGCATTTTCTAGACGCGGGATGCACGACACAAATGGTTCATACTGAATAGTGGTTGTAGTATATTGAATCCTGATTGGTGAATCGAATAGCAGTATATTTTCCTTCTTTATAGCACAGTCATAAGATCAGACGTCGTTTTATTGCGCTGAAGAGCTCCTTCCCTGTTGAAAGAAAACGTCAAATATTGATAACGCCATCGCTCGATTACAATAGTTCTCTCGACGTGATAGCAACCGAGAGGGCTCAGGGGATTCTCCGATTCACGGCATTCCTCCCGCTCCAAGACCAAGGTGTGATGGCATTTCACTCCCGTCCCAACCCTCAATGACAACAATGGGTAGATTCCTCGTCCGTGTCTTTGACGATGGAGTCCGTTGTTAGTATATTTCACAGGTGAGCTCAGCGGATTATTAGTCACGAGACCTTGTTGATAATTATCTGGATTTCCTCTTCATCTTATTGTTAAGACGATCTCAGTCGGGCAGCTGGTATTCCACCTCAAGCCTTTCAATACAAAACATTTATTGAAAAATAATTTTTTTCAGGGATTCTCATATCGGGATTCTCATATCCAGAGCCTTTTCGTTCCTTCTCAAATGCGTTCAAACCAGATCCAAATAAATCGAAAAAGATCAGAATCTATCCGTATCGGAACCAGAAAAAAAAACAACAAACAAACCGCTGCTAATTTTTTGACTATAGTATATTCACGGCGTTTTGTCTAAATCGCACTGTTCTGTACACAATATCCTTCTGGGTCACATAACTATACGAAATAGCTGGGGTAGTGACTTACGTGTGGTAGATAAAATGCAATCAAAATACCCACTTTTTCTGAGACGAAAGTTGTGGTCTGGTTGGTTCTTGTTACGTGTACGTGCATTTCCCGCAGAATCGCTTGGGAAACTACGAAGGATTAATGAGCACGACTTGATTTGCAATTTCTGGCTGCAGCGCACATCACCGCCATTGGCCTCTGCTTTCGCTGCGACCGCTGAATACAGTGACCTGATTGATGCGGGTCATGTTCCAGCCGTCTTTTGGTGTGAATACGACGTGTTTCAGACCCGTATCTGGTACACGATCATTGGTGTGAATAGATTTGGCGGACCTGCTTTCTCTGAAGTTGCATGCAAAATTTCCTGGAGGATATTTCATCTACACTGATGGTTTTAAAATTAATGATGGCTGCGGTTGTGCGTTTTACGACCCCCAAGCTGGAACGGGTTGGGCATTCAAGATCAGTACCCTTGCTTCAATCTTCACCTGCGAGGTGGTTGCAATCCAAGAGGCTGTTAGCTATGCAAGAGTAAGAGGGGAACAATTGGCAGTTGTCGTGACAGACTGTCGAAGCGCGCTCGATAAATTGTCAAACTTCCGTATTAATATAAAAGTAAACCACATTATCTTGGAAATACTGGATGCGGTGCAGGGAATGATCGTTCGAAGTCAGCAAGTGCAGTTTGTTTGGGCGAGGGCGTACGTTGGGTTTATTGTGAATTAGATGGCGGGCTCCATGTCTAACTCCGCTCGGCAGAATGGTCACTGTATAGGTGTAGGGAAAACTTCACTTAGTTTTCAATCAACTACCCATTAATTCATAGGGCTGGCGGTGATTTTAATTCGAAGGACCGTTTATAATTTGGGAAATTGAATGATAAAACAAATAAGACGAAGTGTGAAAAGACCAATGAAAACTTGTATTGGGAAAAATAAATGGAAAAGTTCTTCTGCAGATAAATGAATGTTGGCAACTGAAATGTGGTAAGAAATGTAAAAGTAATAAAGTTCTGGTTGAAAGATGAAAGGGAACAACGCTGCTGACGGTCTCGTAGGGGCCCGAAGATAATGGAAGTAACAAAAACTGGAATAATCTCACCAGTTGTTGGCTTCCTCGGAGATGAAAATGGGACAGGTGAAGATGATGAGTGATGATGATTTTGATGAGGATGATGAGCGATTAAACCCGGGATACTTTTAGTTTATGCGCACTTTTCGGGAACCATGTGGTGATCGCACACGAACAAAACGGTTTATATCCAGTTGGGACAAAGCTGGTTCGGATGATGGGACAAGACTGGTTTGGTCCGGCGAAGAGATGGGATGAGAGGTCCACAGCGATAGAGCGAAAGAGTCTATTTGAAGGTCGCCTTGAGTCCAAGAGGTGAAATGATAAGTTACAGAAATTTCCTACCAACTACGTACTCAAACAGTCACGTTTTGGATATGAGTCTACCATTCACTGATCTCTACATAACAACACACAGGAAGCTAAAAGTGCAGTGGCAACAAGCTTATGAGATCGCACGCCTATGTATTCGAAACCGCCTGATGAATCCTCGAGTATCTACAGATTACGTTCCAATCATGGGCTGTGTGGCGCATACCTACACCGTATTGGGCTTCGGAGCTTCCCGAACTGTGAGAATTGTGGAATGGAAGGAGAGACGACAAAGCACATATTCATGGGTGTCCAGTATACCACCAACCTAGGCAAGACATGCTCGATCCATCTCTGGTCTCATGTTAATCCTCTACATGAGACCAGAGATTGATCGAGCATGTCTTCCTCTACAGTTTGCCCAAACTGTATACTCGGAAGTCTTATTTATTTTTCAAATTTTTTGTAATTTAATTTAAATGTAATAAATGCTTCATGGTTGGAAGGGTAAAAAAAGATGCAAAAACACTGTTAGATGATCATTCAGCAGTCGGGTAAGCAGGTATGATTTATTTATCATGAACGATGAATTATTTATGAACCATTTACATTAATATAGTTCAGGGCTTTTTACTCATTTTACTACGTTATTTTGGGAATGGCGGAATCCGCGAAAGAAGAGCTCCAATTTAGAGGAGGGGTTTAATTTTCGTCCGAGACTGCAGCGTTTATCAGAAGGAATATCCTCTGGCCACCGAGACAGTACGTGCATGTGTCTACGTGAAGGTCTTCATGCAGGATCATTTCTATTGTAGTTGAATATGCAATTCCTTCACGTCTGCCTATATGTGCAAGTAGCTTTAGCTAACATGCTAATATGAGCGCGTTGCCTTCCACTAAGTAAGGTGAAGGATCACTCAGGGTACCGGCTGGTGTAGTTCCCAGACTCTCGAGAGCCCTGACCGATCTTCCCTCCTTCATACCTTCCTGTAATTCTAGACGTCAAGTGACCCGGAGGTCGGTTGGTTGGTTCTCAGTGTAACGCCACCACCACTTCAACTTCCCAAACCAAATTTAGGACGCATTAAAAATACGGGACGGTTCGCCGAGGCGCATCTAATTAGCAACCTGAAGCCGTTGCTCTAACAAGGAATGCGATACGGCAAATAAGTCGGGAATATTCCTAAGGGCTACCCTCGTATAATTATTTACCCTGGAAAGGACTCGGCCTTTATTATTTCATCCTGTCACTAATAACGAATTGAATTAGCAGGTCTCCACTGCTCGCCTTTCCGCGAACTATCGAGCAAAAAAAGCTACTGCGAAAAAATAATATATTTTGAAGAATTTTTCTAAGTCCATTGCTAAATAATTACGAATCACATAATTTGTATGTATTATACATATATTATAAGTGTATATATATCTATATATAATATATAGTGCTCTCAAACTCACTTCGAATATGAAGAAACATGGTTGATACTTGAGATGTCCTCCACGGACATCATGTTTTTCAATGGAGACAATTCTCATAAAACCAGTTATGTCTTCGAAAATTCTCTCTTGTAATTATGCTGCATGACTGTGGACATTTCATATTGGATGTCGGAAGGAGACCCGACGTGAGCCGTCCTTTCCATCAACATCCAACATAGAGACACAATCGACAAGGCCTTTTCATGAAGGTTGGATACCCCACGTTCCAATCACTTATGAAAAAGTAAAGAACGAGTATTCAGTGACTTCCTGGGACTATCACAAAATAATTATCAACAAAATACGTGGGTCAAATCTGAGTTTGTATGCGTGTAAAATACCCAAAAATAGTGCACTTTGAGGTCCTCTCTTGCAGGTACGTATAGACAGGTACGTATACTAGACAGGTTTTGACACCTCAAAGGTGCAGTGATTAATATATAGAGACTAAAAGCTTGCAGACACTGATACTTTGTAAATCTAATGGTGTCACAATTAATAAACTAAGGTGCGTTTTCAATCAATTTTGAACACTGAACACTAGTTATTCGACCGCCCCGGGCGCCACTAGCGCTAGTTATGACCCTGTGATAAATTGGTGATTGGTATCATTCTTCTTGAAATACTGGTTTTCGAACTTTATTATATGGCTTCCGGTATCCAGTTGTTAGTAGGTCAATTATTGTACCAAGAATAAAATGGAGTAGTCTATATAAAATGAGATAAGTACCGCAATGAATTGGATTCGCATTTTACCACTGGTCTATCTCATGGATGTACGAGTAGACCTCTAGGTATTGATATTTCCTTATTCAATAATAAACCGCAAGAGAAAATAAATTTAACTCATAACTTGAAAACTTTCAGTTGAATGGGTAGGGTTTTTATAGGAGTTCTATAGGCTATAATTCAATGGTGAATCGAAGGGTTTTTCTCCGCGACGCCCAGAGATCAAACACTCGGGAGGTGGAGTATCAATTTTATGTTGGAATATCAAGGAAACCCAATCTACCAGTCCTCAGTTATGTTTTATAATTTTCCATATTGTACCTTTATAATCATCCTCGAAAATAACAAACTTTAACCCACTCAAAATCGGTAGGTTTACGTAGAATTATAAAATCGAAAATAAATTGACTTGACATATTGGACGCTTCACATATTGGGAATTGACTTGAACATCTTAAATTCGGGACGCGGGCTTGGAATCAGTAGAGGATGATCCCTGAAGAAGGAGGAAAATGTGCAAAATGAGGTTTGGTATTATCAAAATGTGATATCTCGAGAATTTGAAGAGGAACTGTACGATAAAATCATGGTTTGGTAGGCCACTGGAAGCCTCGAAGCTCAAAGGTATCAAGTAATAAAAGTCAACATGAGCCTGAATCAAACGAACTACAGGCTGGTCAAAATTGTTGACGTTATAAGAGCGAATTTTCGAAGAAATAACTGGTTTGATTTAAAATGTGATGTTTGGAACATCTCATTCAAATATGGGCTATCCTATAATTTATAAGGCAATTATAGTATTCAAGTATGAAGGTATTTGGATAATTTGGTGTTCATTAGGTATGAGGCTCTCTGACTAAAGGTCGGAAGGTACTTACAATAGTCTTCTCAATAGTTACTTGTCATCTAGGAAAGAAAAGGTTCTTCCAGTTCCCTCGATGTCATTAATTATAATGTTAATTATAAAATGTTATTAACACTATAATCATGAAAAATATCGCACCCCCAGAGCAATAGGGCCACATCTCGGTATGCGTCGTTTTTGAGATTTTGGCGTCAATGTGTTCCACTACTGTTTATCTTTCAGTACCTCCTTTCAGAATTGGTTTATTGGCATCCTAGACAACATGAAGTAATAATAAGTCCTTATTGCACTGACAATTTTATATTAAATTCTCTGAGCAACACCGCCATTTATGGAGGTGAGGCCCTATTGAACTGAAAACTTGGAGTTTTTCACGGCGACATCCATAGATACGGCCTCGTTACTCTGGAATCTTTGCTCAGCTGGGCACCTCCGTAAATTCATTACTATTCTCCAGTAGCCAACGTGACACAACTGCCCAGCTCGTAGCTTCTGCTTTTCATTTTATTCGACACGTGCTCGTATATCAGTGTGTTTTCTCTAAATTCTCTATTCCGTCAAATAATAATGGAGTCTCGCGGTCATCGTATGGTGAGGCTTTGTCAAAATTCTCACCCTGGAACCAGTCGGGAAGAAGAGATGGTAAGTATTCCACCTACTACTGTTGAAGTTCCAAAAGTCGTTCGGTGGGATGGGTATGATTCAGACGGGGATGACTCAATAGTGGACAAAACTTATGAACCTTCGGGCGGTGAATTTTTTGATTCTGACAGCGATGCGGAAAAAGCTGATACCTCGCGTCCGAGGCAAAATCCGTCTCTTCTGCACGATAGTAATTATTCCTTCGATGCGATCGCTGTCATGCCTGATGAAGCTATTGGGATTGAGGGCCAATCAGGGGGAGATGAAATAATAGACGTAGTGCAGGATCAGGAAGACAACGTTGATGACTCCATACAAACGTCTCGGAAGCGTTCGAAAAACCCTGATTGTTGGAAGAAAAATGTTAAAAAGCTCAAAGTGAATTCTGGCGCTTCTTACAAAACTCTTAAGAATAAAGTAGTTGCCGAAAAAAAAGTTAAAGGAACCTGTTCCGAAAAATGTAAATTGAAGTGTTGGAAAACATTTTTGCCCAATGACCAAAAAGCAATAAACCGAAAATTCTGGAGCGACCTTGGTTCTCCTGCTTCGAGAAGAGCATTCGTCATTTCCCACTCTGAGAAGAACAGAAAGAAAACTATCTACCTTGACGCTAGCCAAGTGAGAGGGGATAACATTTCTTATTTTCTCTCCACTAACGGGGAGCGCACTAGAGTTTGTAAATCCATGTTTATGAAAACCCTGGACATTGCTGATAAATTCATCCGGAATTGCTGGAGAAAAATGGACGAGAACGGAATCCTTGAACCAGAGAAGAGGGGGCATCATGGGAAACAAGTCAGGGTTCCTCCTGAGATCAAAAACTCTGTCCGTGAACACATCAATTCATTTCCGCGCATCGAATCCCACTACCTGCGACAACAGACCTCCCGGGAATATTTGGATGGGAGCCTTACAGTCGCAGAAATGTATCGCCTGTACGCTGCTCTACAAGGGGAAAGGGGGAATGGAGTCGCATCCCTCTACATCTACCAAGAAATCTTCAACACTGAGTTCAACTTAGGGTTCTTCGTTCCAAAAAAAGACCTTTGTACGCTGTGCGCAAGTTTCGACCACGCGGACAACGAACAAAAAGAAGCAATGAAAGAAGAATTTGAAAAGCACACGACGAACAAGCAAGCAGCGCGTCAGGAAAAGAAGACTGATTCAATCAAAGCCGGAACAGACCCAACCTTCAAAGTCGTGTGCTACGATTTGCAAGCCGTTTTGCAGGCCCCGTGCGGAGAAGTGAATTGTTTGTATTACAAACGAAAACTAAACTGCTATAACTTCACCTTGTACGACCTCGGTGCTAAACAAGGTCACTGCTACTTCTGGCATGAAGGGATTGCTCGTCGGGGTGTAAATGAGATTGGCTCGTTCGTGCTAGACTTTCTTGAAAAATATTGTGCAGGAAAAGACGTGGTTTTTTATTCCGACAATTGCTCCGGCCAGCAGAAAAACAAAGCTATGGCCTGCATGTACTTTCACGCGGTGAATCAATTCAAAATTAAATCAGTAACCCATAAATTTTTGGTCGTCGGGCACACCCAAAATGAGGGTGACTCCATGCACTCCACAATCGAGAAGGCGAAAAAACGAATGCTCAAGAAGAGCAAGGCTGAAGATGGCAGCCATCAGAACATCTCAATCCCGACGCCACAGCAGTGGCCTCCGATTATTAAAATGGCGAAAAAATCTGGCAGTCCATACTTTGTCACTGAAGTCAAGACAGAAGATATCCGAGACATCAAACTGCTTGAGAAGGAAATGGCTCCGAAGTTCAACAGGAACGACCATCAGGAGGCGGTGCTCTGGACAAGCATAAAAATTCTTAAAATTAACCAAGGTGAACCAGTTCTGTATTACAAAACGGATTATTCTGACACCGAATTCAAGAGGATCAATATCGGCCCGGAAACGACACGCGGACGCCCGTCGAAGTCTGCGGTGGAGTTGAAGTCGGCGTACGAGGAACCACCGAAAATACCGCCGCCTAAAATGAAGGACCTTATGGATTTATGCGGATCAAACGTTATTCCAAGGAGTTACCATGACTTTTACCACAACCTTGCCTCTTGAATTGGTAATTTTCTTTGTTTTCTTGCCTCTATTAATTTCCGAGACGTTTGTGACTCTATTTTTTCTTCAAACCATATTCATAAATTATTTTAATATTCTGCAAGGGTTTGTTGGTTTCACTTTTCTAATAAAATAATTATCTTTTCTTAAGAGTATTCAGTCTTAATACACCATTTCCGGCCAAGAAAGAAGCCATTTGTTAGAGCAAACCCCGATTTTTCCCTCTCTTTTTCTAGTGCAACATGGCCACATTTTCCCCTACCACCACTTTTGGTTAACCGAGCGGGGAAAAACTATAATAGTCAGTTTTTCAATGGTACTCGGCTGCTCTGACAGCAAGCTTGCTGAATTTTGTCAGTCACCTGATTTTAGATTGAGGAAACCAAACTTCAATTGTGTCTCCTGAAAAAAGAGGTTTCCTGACTTGTGGCCCTATTGCTCTGGGGGTGCGATATGCCAACTTCATCTATCTTACTGACTCACGGAGGTATGGATTCATGCCAGGAAACGGGAGAGAAGGAGCATTGCTACTGCGCATTTTTGCATATCTAGGATTTTGATCAGGTCATGCATGCAAGGAGACAAATTTTGTCTCCATTTTTTTACCGAGTAACACCTCAGTTTACAGATTGTTCAACGCTGAACACGATTCGCTAAAAGCTCGACCTCTCAGATTCCATGTGTAAAACTGAGGATTTATCGATTTAGATCGGAGCGACTCCTAATAACAGTTACTGTTTTTGGAGGGGCCCAACCCTCAAGTTCCTAATAATAGGGTTGGGATTGGCGTACTGTTCTAGCACGAGGCCATTCGTGGCTGTAAGAGAATATACACTTCTATGTCAATCAATGGCGTTATTTTACAGACAACCTAACTGTTAATGCATGTTTGTAGAATGAAGGGCATGTTTAGCTGTCTTTCGGTAATTAGAGCGCGAGGGATCACTAAAAGGCATAGGAATGAAATATTAACAATGTGAGTGTTCTATTTGCAAGTACAATTAATTTGTGACTAAAGCGTGGGCAATTTAATCGATGTGGACGTGTTGATCAATTCAAATTCGAGTTATATCAGTACTTCACTACATTTGAATCCACAGTACAGTAAAGAGTCCAAATATTTCCTCTGGATGGTTAGTTCTGCTTGTTGTAGGTACTCGTGTTTGGAAGTACGATTCTTCCGTTTCAAGGAAAACCCACTTAACAGCAAAAATTCCGACGTCCAAAAAATGCCTCTAGGTTTTTCAGCTGCCCCCTTCATTGCTCGACTCCAGTTTAGAGTTAGGAATGCGTATTGCCGCTCGATGTTAACGTTAGGTCCTATCGATCATGCTGATATTGATTACATATCGAAAACATCGATACGCTTCGATTAATCGTAGTTGAGTTGTTCTTCCCCTTTGATAATGTAAACTCAAGCACTCAGTTTGGTGGCAAACTGGATATCACAGCTGGATATCATTGAGTCAAAATCTGTATACAAAATAGCTGCTCCCGAGTTTCGAGTTAATTGGGTGTGAAGCGAAAAATCACTTGCTATGGAAATACGCTTATGCGTTTCGAGGCAAAACCACTTGTTACCTGATTTCGGTTGATAAGAGGTTTTGCCTGCAAATTGGATGAAGTAAAATGTCGATAAGTGACGGAAATTGACCGAAACAAGTGGTTTTGCTTGCAAACTACCACAGATAAGTTGTTCTGCCTCCAAATTAAATGGAAATCCAACAAGATAAGTGGTTTATATGATTTTCCACAAATTTTAACGGATTCGGAGATAAGTGGTTTAACTTCAAAACGGCAGAATAACTGTCTAGGCGTCTACTGAATTCCGGGCTGATCTAATAATTCCAATACTCCATTGGTATTGAAAAAAATTTTGATTCCTCCCCTTCCACCCCAAATTTTACTTGCCAAACTACTCCTGTTTTACTTGCCTATTGCTTCGATCATGCTGCATGACTGGAACTCATACCTTTATGAAATAGGCCCCAGGTGGTCATGTTTTGATCTGAGTTGATCATAGATACGTAGCAAACGAAGGAGAGTGAGGTGAGACTGATCCTTCTCTGAAGAGGAATGAGCCAAAGGTCCTTTGGCAGACCACGGCATCATCCGCTCTAGGCAATACTGGATCGTGCAGAGGAAGGGGGACACATGAGAAATACAGACCTGGCCTGGATCAGATCAATTTGCAGAGCCAAAACCGAGATGGTGAGGGTGAATGCGGAAGGAGGAAACTCTAATTCATTTCATGGCAGAATGTCCAGTGTTGGCGGAGTTCAGGCTAAGATGGCTATAGCCTATAGGTAGAGCAAGCATGTCGGAGGAGGAGCCGGTGAATATTCTGAACGGGGATAGAGCGGGCTGGAACAGATTGGTCGGATTCATGGAGGAAGCCGGGAAGTATAGAAACTTCCTGATTCAATTATGAGCGGTTTTCAAGGAATTCAATTATGAGTGATTTTGAGCAATACACGAATAGGAAGGTTTTGGCATAAGTGCAATAAAAATAGGATCGACATCTCCTGCGACGGTCACAGAGACCAGCAGTACACGCGGCTGAGAAAGATGTAGACGAAAAAATTATAATTAGGTAAATATCTAGATATGTACATGTAGATTATGTTACAGATATGTAAAATTATAAATATTATGAATTGAAATGAGGTATTATGAAGAAGTAAAATTTAATTGGAAACGAGAATAGTAAGTGAATTAATGATAAGAACGTGATTAAATATAAACACAGGTATAATAAGCATAAGTACAATATGGAGATATGTAACTTGTAACGATGAACTTGTAAATATACGCTTCAATTCTCTCTCTGTCTCACCACGACACAATCCCACAGCTCTGAGATGAGGAGGTCGGTTTGAAATTGTTTTACCTTCTTCCTCCTTTCCTTAGACCAAAAAGAATCTCAAAATAAAATACTCGATGGTATCAGAAAACCATGAAGAGCTGGAATGTTTGATTCATATTGACGTGTTTTTTTTCGGTACTACGAGTACATTTGAGCTGGCATTGTGAGCAACGCTCCTGGTGGTCTTGAACTATTCTCCGACTGAAGTTCCATTCAAATTTGTACAATAAACCATACAGTTTCAACTAAAAAGCTCGGGGTATGACGTTTCGAAAATATCAACCTCTCTTCCTACTGATCTAGGGGTATGAATAGGTTCATAAGGCCTCATCACGAATTTTCAATGTTTGGGACAGTTCGAAATGGGCTGTACAGCGTACGTATCATGAAATGTAAATTTTTCTTCTTGGTCGATTTCAGTGGTTTATTATTGAAAACACTAGACAAAATTTTTTAAAATAATAACTGCTCTGAACGTGACTCTACATTTCTGATATTATCATAGTGATACACGAGAGGTATGATATCAGGGATTCTGTATGTTGAATAAATGTAATTTCCATTGGACGCCCGAAGAATCAAGAAAAACCGACGGGGAAGAAGATAAAAAAAACTATCTTGTACAAACGACACGACGCTCGCTACGTCGAAGATTCCGATGAGAAACCTCAAAGGTAGTGGATTACATTACAGCTATTCCTTTTTCACGAATATTATTCCGACTCGACTTGTTGAGAAAGCAATACAGCGGGGGACTTCCAAAGAATTTATTTCATCCGTATTCCGGTTGGTACGGCGTCATGTGCCGTAATCAAACGATTTGAATCGCAAACCTTCCATCTTGTATTCATAAGGCCGCGTCGCGACCGTTAGAGAGGTCAAGATGTTATTTCTAACTGTTTCCCGAGATATTCCAAATGGCTTTGAGTAGGACCTTTTTGTGCGAAGCCAACGTCGGTATTGTTTGACTATTTCACGTAACCGCAAACGTCGTCGCACCTCATTTTCGGAAAAATTAATTTTTCTTTACATTTTTTACTTCGTTTATTTCGGTTAAGGGTCCACTGCAAGTGCCAACGCGTCAGGTTTTCAAGTGCATTCATGTTAGGTGGTGTTGGGTTTTCTCCAAAACGGAATATTTACGGGATTTACGGGACAGAAGTACCCTGGGTAGGTGGGTAGTGTTGTCCTAGGATAGAAGTACCCTGGGTACGTGGGTAGTGTGGTCCTAGGACGAAAGTACCCACTTACCAGGGGTAGGGTACTTCTGTCCGCTGACACCGGCTCATATAGTTCACCTTCTAAATCAATGCAAAAGAAGCTTGTTAGTTTGAATTCTTGAGGGACTTGAAATCAATGTTGCAGTTATACAGGGTTTACAACCGTTTTTCATATATTCATAACTCCAAAAAAAGAAAAAAGAAACAAAAACATTTTTCAATTAAGGAGGTACGAAAAAAAATTAAATAAGTTCTACGCATTGAAATTTTGAAATCTCATAGGGGAGTCGAAAGATATACCTAGAAATCAGAGAATCCCCTAGGTAGGTGCTCCTTCAAAATTTCAATTAGACGTCTTAATGAAATTTCCTATTAGACTTTTTTGTGTGTAGAAAATAAGAAGAAAAAAGTCACTATTTTGGGGTATTGCTGGTACACAAAAACTCAAATTTGACTTACCTTCATATTCCAAGATTATGATTGAGCTTCTCTGTTGTTTTGTAATTACAAAAATACTGGTGTTTGAAATAGTTGTGCTTGGTATGTGTATATATTTTACTGGTTATTTAGGTAATAAGGTGGATTACTTAGGAGAATTTCATATGCCATCTTTTATCCAAATGGAATTTACAGGTTGAAAAGTTGTTGAATCGATTTCAAACTTCAATATGCTACTCGAATTGTCTTCTTTGTTTCCTCTCTTTTATTTGATGGGAAATACCCCCCGGAAGGAAGATGAAGTGCGAGTAGGTAAATTGTGGACGTTTCCCTGATACCGGCCCAAGCCCAACTCGTGAACTAGCCGTACTACGAGTAGAGCGACCATGACCTCAGTTTGTCAGTTCACGTGAGTGATTCTCGTCAACTGTTATGGTAATGAGGGCTGTAGTCCTGAAGGAAACTCGAGGGACAAATATTTCATCAGTTTACCTCCCACTACCTGCACCATCGCAACCTCGTAGTATAATTAATTTTAAAGCAGTCAATTTCGCGCATTCATTGCGCGTCTTAGGGATGGCAACTCTCACATTAAAATGCAATGAGGGCTGTTAGTCGGGTCCCCTCTCGGAGGGAGTCTCTAATAGGTGCTATTATCTCGCAAAACTCATTTTCCGCCTTCCTTGAGCCATCTCGCGACTTCAGCTTCGCTCCTCTGACGTAACCTCCGCTCTGAAACTATTCCGATTGTTTTCTCTACGTTCTCACGAGAGTTGTGGAATTGTCGACTGAGGAGAAAAAAAAGACGCAATCTAGGGATAAAGGAGAGAGGAAACGAGAAGAAATTCAGACCGCTGTCTACTAGTAGAAGGAGTTGTATTTCTACCACTGATGTAGAGCACAACATTTTTCTATACTGGTACATTACTTGTAACTTAGAACTAAGACGGCACAATCTCGGTCGCAATGAATTTTCTCTGTAATGATATTTCTGAGGCCCGCAGAGGCGTTTTCAGACATAAAATTAGTGCAAAGATTGTGCGTATCGAAATGGACGTATTTCGAATGTTCCACCAGGCTGGGTTCTGAACTACAAGAAAATTATCATTTTCAATCAGAATTGAACTTTTTCTCTGTTTAATTTCTAGAACCTGAAAGAAAAGCTAGTATCATTATTCCAATGCGGTAATGATAGTTACTGCTACTCCACATTCTCCATTTGTTTTCAAAAAACTGTTTGCCCAATCAAGGCTAGCTGGGTCACACAACGCGAATTCAATAACCCGAAGCTTCGGAACCTTTTGAAACCTGCGGTAACTGCAACTTGAAGACAAGCCAGACCCTTTTCTAAATTCTTTTTGAGTATTCTCTCTACTCAAGCCTGAGGAGAAATGTTCACCCTTTCCTTCGGAACCCGGACCTTGAGATTCCAATTATCCGATCCTCCAGTGAACTGGATATACGCAACTTGTGTTCGTTCCTATTAGTTAGTTTTTATTTTTGGATCAATTATCTTTTTCTGATTAATTAATCACGGTTTTATCATTGACTCATCGATTAATCAATATTTATTGAAGGAAAACAGAGATACAAGAGTAGTTGATCAATAGTCTATTTCCGCTAAGAAACGAATCGTTCGTATTATCAATTGGTTTATGTGGATCAATATACGAGGAACCTCTAGGAAGTAAAGTTGCAAAAAGTGTTGAAAATTGAAAAATGAATAAGTATATTCAAATGAAATGTACAACATAAGTGTCAAAATATGTCATTATTTCTCTATAATATAGAGAAATAATGACATATTATATTATAATCGCCATTGAGGTCAATACATTTATGGTGCCTAGGGACTAGTTTTTGTATACTCTGGTCGTGTACCTTCCGCTCCACCACCCGAAGTTATTTTTTCGACACCACCCTGGACCTCCTTTGTCCACCCAAAAACTCCTTCAATTTGTTGAAAAAATGATAATCCGATGGTGCCAGGTCCGGGGAGTTGGGTGGGTGAGTCACAGTAGCCCACCCAAATGAAATAAGCAGATCCTGAGTGACACTGGCGGTATGAGGTCTAGCGTTGTCGTGAAGGAGTGACACACCACGAGTCAGCATTCCTCTTTTTTCTCCTTGTTTTCCTTCTTTTTTTCCAACTTCTTGAATGTCTCACACTATGCAGCTGCATTTATGATGGTTCCTCTAGCCATAAAATCGATCAATAATATCCCTTTCCGGTCCCATAAGACAGATGCCATGATCTTCATCTCTGAAAATTGTAGTTTGAATTTTTTGTTGATGGTGAATGAGTAAGGCGCCACTGTAGAGACTGCCTTTTTGACTCAGGAGTATAGTGACACACCCATCTTTCGTCACGAGTTTAAAAAAGTTTCACCATAAGTGGAGCGACTAGAGGACGAACTGTTGACGCGTTTGGCTGAAAATACAATTACGATTTCGGAATTAGGAATTTTACAACATTTGACGACATTTCGTAACAGACTGAGGCGTGTGATGATTTGTTTGGACCGTTAGGAACCTCTCTACCTACCAGTGGTGACAAGTCTGAATAACCAAATTCTCTTCGTTCTACGCACCCTTTGTAATTTTACTTTCTGGACGTCCCTCGTACATCACTGTAATGGGTGGAAATAGTTAGTTTCAGTTAAAAAAGAAAACAAGAGTGTAAATGAAAATTTAATTAGTTTTCTCGTTCATCAAGATTTTATAGGACAAAGCGATGTATTTTTTATGTTTTTATTGTCATAATTGGAACCTTTGAAATAAAGGACATTTTGAATTGAATTGTATGGAATATTACAACAGTTGTTGGAATATTGAACAGTTACTGTTCAACACTCTTTTGCGCGCACATCACTGGAAAACAATATTTTTGTCTTCGCTCGAAGTCGAACCATGACGATTCTTTCTTTGACCTACTTTTTCGCCAGCTGGCATTTTTAGCTGTAGGGGTTAGCAGGAGGGCACTCTGTCCCTGCATCACGATATCAAGGCTTCAATCCACCTCTCTTTGACTACATATTCCTAATTCTTTTTACGTTCTTCAGTCTTTTGGTTTATTATCTTCGATAATGAACCATTGGAATCGCCCAAAGAAAAAATTTTTTTAACCCCCCCTCAAAATTTGTTGGTTTACGTTTCAAGACACGTAGATTCAGAAAATCGAATAAAAAAAAATCCGTCCGTCCGCCGTACGCCGTCCCCCGTACGCCGTCCGCCGTCCGTGCCACTTTGCCCAGTTAGCGTTGAGCTAAAATTACAAAATTTGGTTTCTGGGTTTGGCAGCCCCACAATGATCCTCGAAACTTTTCATAACCCTAGGTCAAGGGGAAGGGGTTCAAAACGAACTTTGAAATTTCGACAATGTCATATCTTTAAAATTTCTCATGAAACGGTGTAATTTTTAGTTCACTTTTGAATGACCTGAAAAATTACGAATCTTTTAAGACCAATTGAATTTTTTTGCGACCAGCCGTTCGTTCACAGTGACCGCGCAAAGGTTTAGGAAAAACACTAAACTTTCGCGTCGAAAACGGCCGTTATGTGACCCAACCCCCAGACGCCCAGAATAAAACTACCTTTTTACATCTTCCCGGTAAACTACAGTCTAGAAATTTTAACCGTGAGTCGGGGATAGACCACATTGCAATATTCACTCGGTTTCTCATCTGTAAAATTGTTTAAATAATACCTTTTTGTAATAATACAAATTAAATTTTGATGATGAGCTATTGACTTGAAATTTTAAAAATAGGTCAGAACTGGATCACAGAACTGGATTCACTCGGTTTCTTGTCTGTAAAATTGTTTAAATAATACCTATTTGTTTAAACAAATTAAATTTTGATGATGAGCTAGATACTTGAAATTTTAAATATAGGTCAGAAATGGATGACATTTCAATATTCACTCGGTTTGTATGACATGGTATGAGTATGGTATGGTATATTATTGTATGTATGATTTGGTATAATACAGTATGGTATGATAGGAAAGAAATTCGTATGGTATGGTATGAGTACGGTGAGAATATGGTATGGTGCCGATTTGCAATACAGTCTGGTATAGACAGAAGGGTGATCTGCACAAGGAAGATAATAAACCGTTGTGTCAAGAATTTGCAGAGTTTTTTCATTCTCGTCTTTTATTAGGATCGGCTAATAGTGTACTTCAGTTTTTGTAGTTCTCTATTGAATATCCTTTATCATTATTTCCTTATCCCCAAGTTCGACGGATACGTACCGTACTTTACGTACTGTTGAGTATTGTTATTGGTATGTAATTAAATTTCAGAACACGGAATGTGCGTTGATTGTGAGATTCACAAATAAACAGAGGTGGGGCAATAGGCCACGGATATCAGAATATAAGGTTATAAGCCTTTCGATATCAGAATATTTCGCACGTCAAGAACAGGAGGGTGACAAGTCAAAAATCCTTGTTGGATAATTTTGTTGGATAAATGGAGAAAACGTTTTGAGTGGTTACATTAGGTACTATTGTTTACCCTTTTTGGCACGTATCAACTCGCAAATTTGCAAACAACAGCAATGCAGTGTGATGAATGGTTTGCTGAGTTTTGGTTTGCTGTAACCCGGGGAGGTTAGGCAATTATGGCCACCCAGAGGGCTGGTCTGCTTTCACAGAGCCGGCACCCTCAACGCGGTGGAATCAAAAACACTGGAAGGAAGCAAACTCAGCAAACCACTACACTCCCACCTTCAAACGACACCTGGTATGCCAGGTTGTTGTAGATAGAAAAAAGGGGGACTTAAACTAGTATGGAGTTCCAATCCAGGAATATCAACTGGAAAACTCCAAAGTATGATTAACCTCCATCGTAATGGTACTACTGCAAATTTATCACATATTCAGATGCTGATTCTACGAAAGACATTGAATATTGCCAATATAAATGCTTATAAGCATATAAGCATATATAAGCTTATAAGGATAGTATAAATACGCAAATGGGTTTGATCCCTATAATATATTATACGAGTCCCTTCTGGGGAAACTCCTTAAAGAGCTCGTTAAAGCTCCAAAAAATAGTGAAGGAGTTACCAGGGCAATCAAAAACACGGGAAGGAAGCAAACTAAGCAAACCATTACAGCAGGCAACTATTATATATTTATGTATGTGTCACTCCGGACGATAACTCTCGATAGAATTCAAATAAAAAGTTCAAATTCGCCCGAAAACTCCGTCTTGGCAATCTAAAGGCTAAGTTCGTAGATGGGCAGAATCGGGCCACTCTAAAGGGGGGTTTTGGGGAGTTTTAGGGGGGGGGGGATTCCTCATAATTTCTCAAAATGAAACATTCTGACAAGTGACACCTCATTTTAGAGGGTTTTTTTTATGCTGAACATGATGGTGAATATATTACTCGTATATTCTTGTAGGGCTCGTCAGGATCTGTCTGCCTATGGGTATAACTCGAAACACGAATTTTTCGACTTGTCACACTCCTATTCTTGAGGTGCGATTTGTCTTTGAAGGCATTGTAATATAGTAATTACAATATAGGGGAAATATGGGCGTTCCATCTATGAGTTACCTCCCCACAGTTGACCGATAAGAGATTATGACCTTCCTCGTGTATTGTCATCGCATAGATTATTGATATATCCATGATGTATAGTATGGACTTGTATCCAATTCGTATCGTTTCAATATTTAGTGGCAGACGGTTTCTCCTTTTTATCATAATAAACCGCGCTTATCACAAACTCTGTTCAAGATGACCTAAAAAGAAAAATCCACAGTCACGCAGCATGGCCATGAGAGCGGCATATTATTATACGCCCGGCGTATTGTAATGAACCTGGACGTATAGACGAGACCAGGGAAACTCAAAGTTGTGTGGTCTATATGCCGGCTTATTACGGTACGCCTAGTCATATCACAATACGCCTGAAATTTCTGTATGCCTAGGACATATAGAAGATAATGGTAAGTACTATCGACATTTTTTCCGATATTTTCGAAAAACCGAAACGCTGTTATAGAATAAAATATCGGGATATGGAAACAAGATATTGATATCGATGATTATTGAAACCACTGCTACGAAACTATGTGCATTTCAAATTATTCCTCTATACGCTACCTAGTTGAACTGTTTAAAACATTGAATACTTTTTTTCAGCAAACGAGTGAGCAATATACAGTCTTTAGCAGTTCAGCGCAATTGGTTACAAGTATCTATTTTTTTTTTTTTTTTTTTTCAACTAGGTAATAACTACTAGACTCTTAAATTTTGTCATGGTTCAATCCAAGTACCTTATGAATCTGGTATCTATATCAATAATTACACATTCATCCTCCTCAAGCGCTCAATCTCACTGCTCCCTTTCTCACCATATGTCTCTTTGATATGCTATGGGAAGTTGAAGAACCTGATTTGTCAGAGCCAATACGCCGGTAATACTTCCATCGGAAGCTACCATATTATTTAGTTAACGTTAATGGCGATGGCAAATGAACGATGGAACCATCTGCATGTAAACAACGTTTGTTAGTGTGAAACTAATAATGAAGCCGTCTATGTTGGTTTCCCTTCACATTCAAGTATTCACGGTTCCACACGGTCTTTGATGTTCATCTGTCGTATTCGGATGTGCCTAATGAAAATATCTGCGAACTCATTTCAGTAGTTCAAATATTCCTCTATGCTCGCGCATTAGAATTAGAATGGTTTGAATATGAACATCAAAGTTGGATAACTGCATTGATTCACTGGCATTTATCTTTTTCACGCTCCACCGACGCGTCGCTGTTTCAGTGCAGCTGTGCTCATACGTTGTATTGTCTGTGTTTTCAGATTTCCTTTTCTATATCCAACCCATCCATCTTTATTCTTCTGGAACAAAGGCCACTTATATTAAAATTTAAATGAGAACAAAAACCGCTGCACAATTTTCCACGACGGTTTATTATTTTCTGTTCAGAGCGCCTTCTTTTTAGACCACTTTTCTGTATACAATATCCTTCGACTATACGAAATGATTGAAAAAAATCTGTGAATCAAGATTGTTATTCACAGTACAACAGGAAACTGAATAACTCATTTCGAACAATCACTCCATTGAATTTTACGAGATCCGACGTTTTGATCACTTCAAACCCTATTTTTATCCCTTGTTGACGGAGGGATAAAACATTTCAAGAACCATTCGTGGTCTGTGTCGAATGCTTAGGTCAATTTCAAAAGGGCAAAGTGGACGCAGACCATGGACGAACGGATTTTCTTATACTCATTATCATCAAACGTAAACCAATTCTGGAAGCCCAGGGGGGGGGGGGGGATTACATTTTATTATCATGGTAATTTAGTTATTGAAAGTAATAAATAGAAATAGGTCATAAGAGATGAAATCTACGTTCAATTCCCACCCGAGAACCCATTAGCAGGTTTTCATAGCGCTTCAATGGTGCACGTGTACGTTTCACATTAATTCTAGCAAGATGATAATCCCCCTCCTGATTTTTGGTTATTATTTTATTTTGTTGTACTTGTAGTTGCCTATCATCCGGTCAGATATGACTGGTTTCATGTAAAATGTCTCCATTTTACTGGTTTTATAACAAATTTTGTCTCCTTTTTTTGCCGAGTAGCACCTCAGTTTATGGATTTATCAACACTGAACACTGTGGGGAAGTCAGAATTACAATATCAGATATTACAATTACAATATGAGATTCTCATTCTGTTATCAGATTAGAGCAGATGAACCGTGAAGAACATCTCAAGTAACAACCACGTTTCTTCATCTTCAAATTCCTCCAGTTTGGTAACTGGATAATATCGCAATTCTGACTTCACCATCGTATTCAATGTTAAAATGATGTGTCACTTGTCACTGTTTCATTTTTGGAATGTATGGGAAATACCCCCCCCCCCTCCCCTCAAAACTACTCAAAACTCCCAATACATACATATAATTTTTGGTGTCTTTTGGCAGTGAATTCAGGATGGTCAGGAACGGATTTTGGTATGACATTTTCGGGAATTCGAGTTTTAAACATTTTGGTTCCTTTTCTTCGAAAATTCGCTAAAATATATAAGCCATTCTGTTCAACTGAGCTCTGTATGATTAATTGACTGTTAAGTACACAAATGAAAAAGGCACAATTTTCGGGAATTCTATGGCTTATACTGATGACTTTGCTTTGTTGAG
Organism: Stenodema calcarata; assembly: GCA_963920205.1. Classification (NCBI taxonomy): domain Eukaryota; kingdom Metazoa; phylum Arthropoda; class Insecta; order Hemiptera; family Miridae; genus Stenodema; species Stenodema calcarata. The sequence continues at coordinate 55,471,491 of OY986048.1, read as the reverse complement.
CTTTTAAGGTTCTTGGTTTCCAAATCAATGAAATGAAATCCAAATACCTCCAAACATCCCCAATATGCTGGGTCCAGCGAGTGCTCAGTAAAACGCATTTCGTTCTCCTAATTTTGATGAGGTCAACTCCTTCACATACCTGAGTAGCACTGTGAATAACCGAATCGTATACTAGGTGAGATATACTAGTGAATGATGGTAGGTAATCGAGCATTTTACGCTAATATCAAGGTCTATAATTCCTTACTGCAGCCCATGGCTCGTTATGGAGGCCTGGACCATATGAACTAAGGTTGAGGAAAGACTGAGTATTCGAGAGAATGATTGTCAGGATGATGTATGAAACAAGGAGGATGAAATATTAAAACTTGAATACATTGATACAAATTCCCTCCGGCATTCTGCTTTAATCCCAAATAATGTAATAAAGTACTGTAAATTTGACGTGTAAGTTGACATCAATGGAGAGCGGATAGTTTTTTCAGCGTTGAGATCAGCGTCCGGCTAATGAAACTCTAATCACGAAGAATTTCCCCAACCAACTCCCGACACTGAAAGGGTTCATCATAGGTTTCCCCGTTTTTCTGGCAACTGAAAGTTTGTTGGGCAAAAGGGTGAGTTTAATTCTAAAAAAGAGCCATTGAAGTGTGGATGAAAGAGGCCCAAAACCAATTACACGGTTAGTCTCTGGCGAAGAGAGAGATAAGGAGGGCTAACAAACTTGAGTCTGGGAGAAACAGCATCATGGAAAAAGTTGAGGCACGAAAAGGCCAAGCTAACCCGCTATAGGTTGTAGCCTCGTACCGTCCGGAGTGCTAACCAAAAGAATTTCTGATGATCAAAGAAGGTGACCTAAGTAAATATTTGTTCGTATAGCTCGTGTATCAGAGATATATTATACGTTGCAGTGGAAGAACATCATGGATAAAGAACATTTTAAAAGATTTTCTCATTATCTCAACCCAAAAAAGTGAGGAGCAAAAAAAAAAAAAAAAAAAATGAAAATTTAAGGCTAATATTGTCTATTTTGACAAGTCTACAGCCTTGGTAGTCGACAAATTGACTTGATATTTTGCACAGACCTCCCTTATAACATTACCCAGTGCCATTTGAAAGATTTAACCCATTATCTCATGCAGGCATGCTGCAGTCACTGCAAAATACGTTCCAGATGCCTCTATATCTGCTTAACGTTATCAATAGCTACCTTAGTCTTTGAGACCGCTCAGGGGGAACGGATAAAACAAGTAACAGCTGGAGCTGCCCAGGGATCGGTTCTGGGACCCCATCTCTGGAACGTATCGTATGACGGGATCCTTTGGCTGAAAATGCCGGAGGACTGTTTCCTTGTAATCTTCCACAATTTTAAACCGTATCCGATATAAGTAAGGGATCTGCTAAATGCGAAATGTGAAGCATAGAGAAAATGGAAAAACACTAGAACGCGTGAATATAAAACTATTCTCAAAAGATACAGTAAAAAAGTTACAACTCTACTAAGATCCATGGAAATTAATCAGGCCCACATTTCTTAAGCAACTTAACTGCTGAGAAAGGAACTAAGTATTCTCTCTATAAAGTAACTGAAAACATGAAAATATTTAAATTTTATTTATTTATTTATTTATTCATTTATTGGCACAAACATAAAAGAGACAGACAAAATGAACTAATCTAATTAGAAATTAACAGTTGTGCCCACAGAGGACTAAATTCAAAGAATTTGTATCCCCCTGTGGAGTCGCTACTCTTCAAGCTGCCGAACAAAATACAATAAAAAACAGAATAAAAAAAAAAAATATATATATATAAAAATACTATCTATACAAAAAAGAAATTAACATCATTCCTGAGCATCTACTATTTGATCAAGTATATATTTTTTAAAATGATTAACATTATTAAACTGCCGAACATCAATCCCATGATTATAAAAGAAATAGAGAGCCACAACATAAGAATTTCTCCTAAAAATTTCAATATTTACTTTAGATAACCTAATATTTGACCTGTCTGCCATTTCCCTCATCTCCCATCAAAAAAGATGACGGGACTTAGGCCAGAAGTAATATCAACAGAAAACACTAATTTTGGTTTATTATCGCCCTATGTGAGAAGTTACGGCTTAAACGACTGAAGTCAATCATTGAAGATAGAAAGTTGATTCTACATCACCTATTTGGATTCAGAGAACGCCATTTCACAATTATTATAGACCAAGTTCACCGAATCACCAACATTATAGAAAAGGCTTTGGAAGTCGAAAAAATATGTGCCAGTATCTTCTTGGATGTGGCACAAGCGTTTGGCAAAATTTGAATTCAAGGTTTGAGAAGCCCTGAATGCAAATTGCACAGGGATCTCCCACGAGATTATTAGTTACTCCTAAAATCCTATATTGAGAACTGACATTTTATAGTAAAGCAAGATGGTCTAGCTTGAAGCCTATGAAAGCTGGAGTCCCGCAAGGAAGTATTCGTGGTCCTGTACTTTACCTTTTGTACACACGGGACCTACCCATACTAGAAGACACATCTGTTGCTACTTTTGCAGATGTCACGGAAATCCTATCTGTGGGAAAATACGATCGTATGTAGAAACCGCCACCCACAAATTACAAAAGTCCACTAATGGGATTGTCAAGTGGACTTAGGAATTGGGAATGAAGATGAACGAATCAAAATAAGTTCACATCAATCTCACAAACCAAAGAATCTCAACTCCGAAAAGACCGGTGAAAGATAGAGGAAAATGCACTTCATCCGATATGCTCTTCACGAAAGCCACCTCAACTTCCAACATAAATTAAACCGGGCGTGATTCATATTGTTGCTGTATCCGTCTTTTCAATTTATCTCGAATGACATGATCATTTGGTCAGCAAAGTCGATTAATTTTCGATACGCTGAAGAACATAAGATAATGGAGTATCATATGCCACCTACGATCAAACAATTACCTCTTGAGGCCGTAGTTGAAATGGACATTCCATATTTGGCATATAAATACTTCATGGGAGAGTTGAAGCTAAAATTAGTGTAACGACTCAAAATGGTACGGTCGGCGATTCGAAAGGGCCCGGACCCTACTCGGAATTACAAAACAGGTCTCTAGAGAGCCAATGGCCCAATGGCTCCACTCGAAACCTGACCTCTCTCAACTTGTCAGCCCCTCAAGCGGAATGATTATAGTGCCCTGTTGAACTAAACGTTGCAACACAAAGCGACTTGGAAACATTTCCTGATCTGAAAATTCGACCATTCCAACTAGTTCGACCAAAAGTGCCTCATTACAAAAGGTTTCAATATGTTTGATGAGATCCACTTGAGTAATTCGTTAATTCGAATTCACTGAGTAGCTTTCTGGATATGTCGAATTAATTGCGAGGGCTTGAACTAAAAGAACCGAGTCATTGTCATTGGACCATGCGTACCTAATCAAATTATCCCCATCAGTGAGTAAACCGTTTATGAGATCATATTGCAAACCGACATGTGTGCATTTGACCTGAGTAAATATTTCATTTGACACGATTTATCCACTGACTCGATATGAGTGAGTTACGTCTGATGCTGGACAATAAGTCACCCAAGTAATTAGGTGAGTAGTGCATGAAATGAAAATCTAGTCTCCATCTGATCTACCATCAGGAAGTTAGTAAGTCAGTAAGTTAGTCATTAAGTTAGTCAATAAAATTGACACACGAATCAAAACCTACTCATTCAAACTCATTCAAAACCTTTGGATCATTTACTAATTCAACATCTGCTCATACATTACCACTTCTGCACATCTTTCATAGAGTTATACAGTTTTTCTACACGCGTGAGCAATTCATCAAATTGGCTCATGAGACATCCACACATTGGTGATCTGAAAGTAGTACGATCTCCGTGGAAAATTACTTTTCAATTCCAAAAGCCAAAATTCCTTCAAAATGTCATAATTCGTTTTGAATTCGTTTTGAATCCGTTTTCCCTGACCGAATCATTGTGGGGTTGGTCCAAACCCATAAGTTAAATTTCGTAATTTTACCTCAACGCTAACTGGGCATAGTGCCACGGACGGCGTACGGACGGATTTTAGTTAATTTTATTCTTAATTCGATTTTCTGAATCTTGGTATCTTGAAACGTAAGCCAACAAATTTTGGAGTGGGGTTAAAAATGTTTTTCTTTGGTCAATTCCAATGGTTCATTATTGAAGATAATAAACCAATATAAGCAAGTAGTTGGTGAGATTTCACTCCAATTTTTATGTAGTTTTACGCAAAAATGTCTTTTGTGTCTACGAGTGGATCACGTTTTATACTTTTTTGTAATTGTTGTTGTGTTGTTGGCATTAACACTTGTTATACAGCCATAGGGTGCCTCGATAATATCTACATTTTTTATATGGAATTCATAATTGTTATCCATAAATATTACATTCTTGTATAATATTATATTATAATCATAAATAATTTTATATATAATACAGTTTCTCGTTGATAGTAGACAACTGCAGTTCGTCGGAAAGTCCACTACCTTCGATATTTTCCTGAACGTTTTATACTTTCGTTTTATACTCGAACAGTCAGTTATTAGTACGCATGTAGTATGAGATTATTGTTTTTACCCTTTCTCGAAAACGGCAGCAGTTTCGGTTTTAATTCCAACGGTGAGCCATGCCGAAAATTCTGAGAACCATGCCATACAAATTCTCTATTAGTACCACTTTTTGTCGTAATTTTTGACAAACCTAAATCGCCGCACTGTGTTATCCACCACATGCCTTGAGCTATGGACAGGCCCTTCTGCAGGCACATCTGTAAATCTGTAAATATCCCTAGTTTTAAGATCCCACCCTTACGCAAAGAGTTTTACATTGTTTCCCTTTCTCTTACAAAATTCACTCTTCAACCCCTAAGTTGAGATACTACATACATTACCTTTTAGGACCAAAAGACATTTAAGGCCGGCAGGCCGATATTGTTCACTATTAAATAATCATTGTATATACCCTTATGTCAATAAAATATTTTTGAATTTGAATTTGAATATTGAGGGAGGCGCCTCATTTATTTCCTTTTCGTATATGCACTTACGCGACTTTCTGCCGTCTAGGTTCGAATCCTGGGTTGGCTTGATTCTAGTTTGTTTGAACGTTCCCCCATTGATCAATAGATCAATAATCTTGAAATTGAGATCGCACCATTTTTCGGTCAGCCGTGTTTCAGGAAATATACTCGTACTAGTTTTACACTTGTTGACCTACCGGGTTGTCTGTCCCAAAGGTGATCTGCACAAACAATAATTAGGCATTGTGTAGGAATTAGCAGCGTTTTCCCTCTTTACTCGAGTCTGTGCCGAACTCAATAACTACGTTACTTGGCAAATACTCACCTTTGAATGCAGGGCTAATTATGGCAAATCGTTAACCTTCAGTGTAATCAAGAAGTTAAGGTCGATGAAGTTGCGGTGCCTTTGATCTAGTTTCCATTGACGCTGATGCTCAATCACAACCAACAATAAGACACGGTTGAATACCTCATTGTATCAGTTATATTATTAACGAAACTCCTGACTCTCTCGGCATTAACACAGATTGTGTGGCACAGTTAGTTAATTACGAAAGTTATTTAAAATAGTTTATGGCTAACTCATAGATTGTTTCTTAACACAGTCAGTGAACAATTGAAGTTAGCAAGAGTTGTACTACTTCGACAGATCCCGTGACTCGAATTGATTTTTGCGATACAAATACTTCTGAAATGCTGATATAGTCAATGGATTTCTCCATTCCCCTCTACTTCAAACGGATATTTTGATACTCTACTTTTTTCATCCTCGTCATAGCTTCTAGTCACCCATAGATAGCGTCCTCTTTCTAAATTGTGATAAAATCGGTCATTCAGTAGGTACGAACATATATTTAGCGTAAGTGTGGCTGACAAATGGCGAACAGCAAGATGGTTTTCGCCATGTATATTCCAGTTTGCTCCATGAAATCGAGCGTGATCCTACCTAATATTCTCTGAATAAAACTGGGTATTTGTCATCTCCTAGTGCTCCATCATCGACAAAGATTCAGAGGGTACCAGATTCGGTACAGAAAGGGATACTCGAACAACTGATAATCAGGAAAGGAACGGTTAATGAAGCCATCAGCCCTTGAATGTCTCCACACAAAAATATATGCCGTGACTTTGGTTGGATATCAAAATTTTTTAAACTCGAATTTCCGAAACCTTTTCATACCAAATCCGTTCCGGACCATCCTGAATTCATTGCCAAAGAACAACAAAAATCATATATCATTCCAGACGATAACTCTCGATAGAATCGAGATAAAAAGTTCAAATTTGCATAAAAAATCCTTCTTGGCAATAGAAACGGTAAGTTGTAGATGGGCAGAATCGTTACCTACCTGTAAAGAATTCTTTGATAGTTTTTTTACATGTTTTAAAGAGTTTCTAGGCATCTAGTTTTGATTGAAAAGTTGACTATACGCCCACCCCAAATCCCAAAATGATGTGAGTTTACAGTTATGCCCTGAGGAGAGGCTTGATCACTTTTGATAAATTAAAATATAGTTTTCAATTTCAAAAAACCGTGTTTTCGTCTCTGAAAATTGTTCTCCTTCATCCTCAGGTGTTTCAATAGGCATTTTGGTTTATTATCTTCGATAATGAACCATTGGAATCCAACAAAGAAAAAAATTGTTTCATACGTTTTTCAATGTTTATTTTTCGACTTTATGTTTATAACGTTTCCAATGTACATTGGTATATTGGGGCAAACTTCTAAATTATTCAATTTTTCGAGTTCATGTTTATAAACATTATAATATATATTGGGTAATTGGGGCAACGACAACATCTTAAATAGGTACATATTTTGACATTTAAATGCATTTTTTCAATCATTAACCTCGAAATTTGAGTAATATAATTCTAAATCTAGGAACGCGGTAGCGTTCCGCCCCGCCAAGCAAAGAAGTTGAGAAAACGAACGTTGCCGAGTGTATGTTTACCGGACGTCACGAAACGCGTTTTCGAGGTATCCATATCTCGGCTCCTATTTGACCGATCAACTTGAAAATTAGTGTGGGTCTTCTTTGAGTGTATATTAGAAAGCCCTGAAAGTTTCAAATCGATAGGTCTAAAGGGAGCCGAGCTACATAACTTCAAAAACCCGGTTTTTCGGCCTTAGATTGTTCTTCTCCTTCTCCTTCTCCTTCACCTTCTTCTTCTCCTTGTTCAGACAGGCAAGGCTGGAGCCTCTCCACGTTGACCGATTGACTTGAAATTTTGCACAGAGCTTCATTTAACCTTGAGACAGAGCCTTATATAAGATTTAACCCATTATCTCAACCCAAAAAAGTTTTAGAAACAAAAGAACAGAAACCTTAGGAAAATTCTGTCCACTTTGACGAGTCTACAGCCTGGGTAAAAGGACCAATCGACTTGAATTTTTTTACACACCTTCTTTATAGCATGGCTCAGTGCCATTTGAACGAAATAAGCAATTATCTCAACCCAAAAAAAATTAGGGACAAAAAAACTGAAATTTAGGGTAATTTAGGCTAATTATGGCCATATCTCGGCTCCTAGTAGACCGATCAACTTGAAATTTGGTATGGATCTTTTTGGTGTGGATAATAGGAAGCCCTGAAAGTTTCAAGTCGCTAGGTCTAAGGGGAGCCGAGTTATATAACTTCAAAAACCAATTACCATGTTTTTCTACTTTTTTCAGTCGGTCAAGGCTACAGCCTCTCCACCTTCGCCGATTGACTTGAAATTTTGCACGGAGCTTCGTTTCAAGTGTAGCAAGTGCCTTTTGAAAGATTCAAGTCGATATCTTTAAAGGGAGCCGAGTTATATAACTTCAAAAACCCGGTTTTTCACCCTTACCTGTTCTTCTTCTCCTTAATCAGTTAGGCATTTCCACCTTCACGGATTGACTTGAAATTTTGCACAGAGCTTCGTTTCAACATCAGACAGTGCCTTTTGAAAGATTTAACCCATTATCTCAACCCAAAAACTTTTAGAAACAAAAAACTGAAATTTAGGCTAATTTTGGCAACTTTGACGAGTCTACAGCCTGGGTAACCGGACCAATCGACTTGAAATTTTGCATAGACCTTCTTTATAAAATGACCCACTTCAACAACAAAAAGATGTGATATCCCCCCAAAAAACACTCCGTGTAAAAATCACCCCGCCTCGCAAATATCATTCTTCAGAGGCCGGAAAAAGTTATGATATCCACTTTCCCCGCCCGCCCTTTTCCTCATTAAGGAGCTAAGTATAATGAAAAGCTTAACCACTTCACAAGCACCTTACCCCTTTCGAAATCTCCCCTTGGCGCTATTGCGAGACGTTTTTATTACTTCCACAAGCAACTAATACTTGTATAAAAAGTTAACCACCATCAAGTATTAGTTGCTTGTGGAAGTAATAAAAACGTCTCGCAATAGCGCCAAGGGGAGATTTCGAAAGGGGTACGGTGCTTGTGAAGTGGTTAAGCTTTTCATTATACTTAGCTCCTTAATGAGGAATGGGGCGGGCGGGGAAAGTGGATATCATAACTTTTTCCGGCCTCTGAAGAATGATATTTGCGAGGCGGGGTGGTTTTTACACGGAGTGTTTTTTGGGGGGATATGATGTACATAATGTTTTGCTTTGTTCAATGCGACGCCATAGCACCAGCGCCAATAAAATGAGTGGGGTGATAAAATACCCCACCTGGTACTACGTGCGCCAACCGCCCACTTGGTCCACGAAAGGTTAAGGTTGGTATTGGAAGTCCACAATTTTAGGCAAGAAAAGCGAAAAAGAAGGGCGGGGTCGAATATTTACAGAAACTGTACCAAAATGACCCATCCCCAGAATTGAGTAATTTAGGCAACGGATTGTTAGTATAGACCGATTGGTGAGAACTTATGACTTAGTTTCGCCGCATAAGATTTTTTTTCTGTAGTGAATATAAGCAGATACTGTACAGCATGAGACAAGAGATTGATAATTTAGTGGATGCCGTGCGGTGGGAAAATAAGCGGATGGAATGTTAGCTCGACATTGAAGTTCTTTTAGTGGTTCGTCGAGGGAAAATTAATTAGAGAGCGCGAACAAGAGGACGTCAGCCATCAACAATGGGCAGTCTGCTCCACTAATTCCAGAAGCGCTCAACTAGAGCGCTGATCACCGCGGATCCGTTGCAATAGTTGACCATCATGATGTGTTTCGCGCATGATGACAAACTTAGTGGATGTGTCACAAGACGAAACGCACGGTCTCATGAATATTCCACTGTCTCCCAGCAGCTCTCACTCCCTCACTCTCTGTACTACCAATCGTCATCAAACACTTCTCAAAACACGGCTCTTAGCACATCTGGCATCCCATTTCCACTCAGAATGGCTGATGTAGTCAAAGTAGGTACACAACTGGGGGCATTTGAACTCGACGAGATCGATTTGTGGGCACCCTCATCGGTTGTAGAACTAAATATCCACCTTATTACGAAGTTTGGCCTGATGATCACCCATTTGATTCACGCTCCTTTTGACTTTTTTTCTTCTTTTTTTCTTTTTTACTGGCTTTTCTACTTTTGATTCCGGATGGTGAGTGAACGCTTAGTACGATCTCAAAACAAGTAGGTCAATAAATGTTCCTTGTCTCCTTACGGGGTCCATAAAATTTTTCATTAATTTTTGCATTATTTTCCCTTTTACAAATTAGCTATCCCCCCAAAATGATTATATTATAAATAAAGCCTGGAATTATCATATTTCGGTATTCGAGAGTGAAACCTCGTATTTAGACGTTTTGAAGGTTTTTGAATTCATTTATGCCTTTTAAATTGAAATTCAAATGTCATATTTTTGCATATTTTGGTTACTGGTGCATATTTTCTCATATTTGGCATGTTGCTGGATATTTCGCATATTTTACGTTTTCTTCATATGTTTTCAAGAAACGAGCTTAGAAAAAACATGGTTAAGGCGGCCCAGGGACTCCAAATATTTTTTCCTAAAATGCTTCACGTCACCTGCTTAGCGCATGGGTCGCACCTTGTAGCTGAGGAACTACGAAGCCTTCTACCAGAAGTCAATGAAGTGTCGTCGGCAACGAAAATCTTCGTCAAGGCCCCAAGCAGAATTAGGGCTTTCAAAAATTCATATCCTGATTGCCCTCTTCCGCCAGAACCGATTCTTACTAAATGGGGGACTTGGATTGAGGCTTGTTTGCCCAACGCCAAAACTCACGAAAAATTAAAAAAGGAGAGGAGAGTTACAAAATTGATAGGTAACGTGTATTTTAAGGAATTCCTAGTACATACTTATATAAAAGTATATATGTTCCTTTTGCTTTGAATTTAATGGAGAATTGATCTTAACATTTCCTAACCCCTTTTTTAACAATAATGTTTTTTTTTGTTTTGTTTTGTTTTTTTCATGCCTGCAGGTTGTGGCAGAGTTTGACGAATCTCCAAATAAAGCCATCAAAAGACAATGAACACGCTGAATAACAATGTGGTTAGTCAAAAACTGGCTTTTGTAAAGGCCCATTACCAAGCCATCTCTTCTGTGATCAAAAAATTGCCTTTGCACCGCCGTAGATTTGATCCAAGAATTGGAGAAGAAATCAAGCACTTGGACAGGACAAATCGGGAAGGCCTGCAGGGAGAAATTATTGTATTATTATTATGTAATTATTATTGAAAAAACTCATTGTATAGTAATAGAAGAAACTAAGTTGTTATAATATTACCCCCTCCATCTCCAACAGGACTACCTCGGTAAAACCTCACAATTTTAAACCTGGTAGTTTTCTAGCAGAAAATGTTTACATAAAGATAATATTTTACCCCAATTTTATAGTGTTAGAAGAAGCTAGTTTTTTATATCACCCCCTCCATCTCAAACAGTACCTCAATAAGACCTCGAAATATGAAATCCGCGTAATTTTTGCATTAGGAAAACATAGTTCATAGTGCAAAACGCGTCGACAAGATAGTTGTATAAATTTAAACTGTTATTAGTAACACATTATAGGTCGCGGTGGAGCAGTGGCAAACATACCGAACTGACGCACTGGAGGACCCGGGTTCGATCCCGGCCAGGAGAAAAAAAATTAATAAATAAAAAAAAGAGCAGCGTAATTGAATTTGACGACGAGGATCACAATTATATGCAGCGTGGTAGTTAATAGAGCAGTTAAAAAAAAAAAAAAGAAAAAAAAAAAAAAAACCTCTCCGACCCGGGTCCGATTTCGGTCGGGAAAAAAACCACCGCGACTAAATTTTTGAAATCACCGTACTCATACCATACCATACGAATTTCTTTTCTATCTTATCATACTGTACTAAATCATACATACAATAATATACCTTACCATACTCATACCATGTCATACAAACCGAGTGAATATTGAAATGTCAAGTATCTAGCTCATCATCAAAATTTAATTTGTTTAAACAAATAGGTATTATTTAAACAATTTTACAGACAAGAAACCGAGTGAATATTGCATTGTGATCCATTTCTGACCTATATTTGAAATTTCAAGTATCTAGCTCATCATCAAAATTTAATTTGTTTAAACAAATAGGTATTATTTAAACAATTTTACAGATGAGAAACCGGGTGAATATTGCAATGTGGTCTATCCCCGACTCATGGTTAAAATTTCTAGACTGTAGTTTACCGGGAAGATGAAAAAAGGTAGTTTTATTCTGGGCGTCTGGGAGGTTGGCCCACGTAGCGGCCGATTTCGACCCGAAAGTTTAGTGTTTTTCCTAAACCTTTGCGCGCTCACTGTGAACGAACGGCTGGTCGCACAAAAATCCAATTGGTCTTAAAAGATTCGTAATTTTTCAGGTCATTCAAAATATACATACAAATATACATTGCACGGTTCAGTTAAATATTTTGAGATATGACATTGTCAAAATTTTGAATTTCATTTTGAACCCCTTCCCCTTGGCCTAGGGTTATGAAAAGTTTCGAGGACCATTGTGGGGCTGGTCCAAACCCAGAAACCGAATTTCGTAATTTTATCTCAACGCTAACTGGGCAAAGTGCCGCGGACGGCGTACGGCGTACGGGGGACGGCGTACGGCGGACGGACGGATTTTTTTTAATTCGATTTTCTGAATCTACGTATCTTGAAACGTAAACCAACAAATTTTGAGGGGGGGTTAAAATTTTTTTTTCTTTGGGCGATTCCAATGGTTCATTATCGAAGATAATAAACCAAAAATCCGTCCGTCCGCCGTACGCCGTACGCCGTCCGCGCCACTTTGCCCAGTTAGCGTTGAGTTAAAATTACGAAATTTTAACTCTGCAAATTCTTGACACAACGGTTCATTATCTTCTTTGTACAGATCACCCTTCTGTTTAGATCATTAGGTCTAAATGTCTAGATCCTAAATGTTGGATTAATTATTATTATGAATTATCACTAATTATGAATAATTTTATCAAGTACCCAGTGAAAATGATTATAATTTATTGTTAGGTATTCATCATTTGTATTTATTATTAATAATAAGTAATTATTATTAATTATGATTAATTAATACGATGTAATTCTGAGGTTTTTAATACTACGTCGGTAATAATTTTTCTATAAAAGAAGTACCTACCAACAAACGTTCGAAATTACCTTCATTTCCGTAGCACGAAACGTATTTCAGAACAAAATACCAGACTGTATTGCAAATCGGCACCATACCATACTCTCACCGTACTCATACCATACCATACGAATTTCTTTCCTATCATACCATACTGTATTATACCAAATCATACATACAATAATATACCATACCATACTCATACCATGTCATACAAACCGAGTGAATATTGAAATGTCATCCATTTCTGACCTATATTTAAAATTTCAAGTATCTAGCTCATCATCAAAATTTAATTTGTTTAAACAAATAGGTATTATTTAAACAATTTTACAGACAAGAAACCGAGTGAATCCAGTTCTGTGATCCAGTTCTGACCTATTTTTAAAATTTCAAGTCAATAGCTCATCATCAAAATTTAATTTGTATTATTACAAAAAGGTATTATTTAAACAATTTTACAGATGAGAAACCGAGTAAATATTGCAATGTGGTCTATCCCCGACTCACGGTTAAAATTTCTAGACTATAGTTTACCGGGAAGATGACAAAAGGTAGTTTTATTCTGGGCGTCTGAGGGTTGGGTCACATAACGGCCGTTTTCGACGCGAAAGATTAGTGTTTTTCCTAAACCTTTGCACGCTCACTGTGAACGAACGGCTGGTCGCACAAAAATCCAATTGGTCTTAAAAGATTTGTAATTTTTCAGGTCATTCAAATGTGAACTGAAAATTACACGTTTCAGTTAAATATTTTGAGATATGACATTGTCGAAATTTTAAATTTCGTTTTGAACCCCTTCCCCTTGACCTAGGGTTATGAAACGTTTCGAGGACCATTGTGGGGCTGGTTCAAACCCAGAAACCGAATTTCGTAATTTTAACTCAACGCTAACTGGGCAAAGTGGCGCGGACGGCGTACGGCGGACGGACGGATTTTGGTTTATTATCTTCGATAATGAACCATTGGAATCGCCCAAAGAAAAAAAAAATTTTAACCCCCCCTCAAAATTTTTTGGTTTACGTTTCAAGACACGTAGATTCAGGAAATCGAATTAAAAAAAATCCGTCCGTCCGCCGTACGCCGTCCCCCGTACGCCGTATTTTAACCGTGAGTCGGGGATAGACCACATTGCAATATTTACTCGGTTTCTCATCTGTAAAATTGTTTAAATAATACCTATTTGTTTAAACAAATTAAATTTTGATGATGAGCTAGATACTTGAAATTTTAAATATAGGTCAGAAATGGATGACATTTCAATATTCACTCGGTTTGTATGACATGGTATGAGTATGGTAAGGTATATTATTATATGTATGATTTAGTACAGTATTTTAAGACAGAAAAGAAATTCGTATGGTATGGTATGAGTACGGTGAGAATATGGTATGGTGCCGATTTGCAACACAGTCTGGTATAGACAGGAGGGTGATCTGCACAAGGAAGATAATAAACCGTAGTGTCAAGAATTTGCAGAGTTTTTTTTATTCGATTATCTGAATCTACGTGTCTTGAAACGTAAACCAACAAATTTTGAGGGGGGTGTTCGGCCCCAGAGCTCACCTCTGGAGACCTCAGCCCTAGTTCCCATTATTCCCGCTACTAGCGTCTTTCCAGTTTCTTCAGCTCACTCCACACAACTTCCTCCATACCGAAATTCCTACACACCGACTCCATAACACGTACCTTCACTTGCCAATATTTACCGAATAAAGACAATTACACGATTTCCCCGACACACAACAATTTCCGAATATTATTTACCGAATTATAAATGCCAGTTGGGGTAGCATGCTGAGAGAAAGGGCAACAGATAAATTACCTTATGGATACTAATGAATATTAAGGTCGTGATGTGACCGCCATCTTGTCTCCCCACCCGAACACCTGTTTCTCAGTCAGTCTAATCGCTTTACCAGTATAACTTCGTGCTCCCAAACTTCCTATATTTTTCAGTTGTATTTTCCAATAAAACTACCGATTTACCGATGCAAATTGTTTTGTGAATAATCCCGAGACTATCGTTCAGGGGGGTTAAAATTTTTTTTTCTTTGGGCGATTCCAATGGTTCATTATCGAAGATAATAAACCAAAATATCCCGCATAAAAAAATGTTCAAATTTGTATCAAGAAACATTAAGACAACCGACGAAAAACAAGACAACTGGACGAAAAACCGCCATTGGAACCCGCTAGAGCGCGTTAAGTGCGGCAAGAGCCGGCGTCCTACCAGAAGGACGTCAGGAGTATCTGGGTTTTCAGAAGAAACTCATAAAGAATATTTTCCCCCCCGATGATTTTTTCGGCGGGAAATTTAGGTACTACACAATTCGTAGAACCGGGCGCTATATATCTATATCATATAGATATATTATATATTAATATCTATATTATATCCTTGTAGAGCTGTTTTACAATAAACAGCAAGCGGACTGTATTTCGTATTAGTATAAAAAGGAAAGTAATATCAACTCAAATTTCGAATAGGAAACGTATGGTTCACAATTGATCGGACAAAAAAATATACATTGGAGATGGAAATGAATTGGCAGCTCACCTGATATTTCGAAGGGTTTCGATGAGGATGCGCATCCAGATCCTGCCAATGTTTTGATTAAGGGTAGATTGACCGCGGGAGTGGCAAACTCACGCCCGAACTCTCGATTCGCCAAGAAAGGTTTGGCGAATCAATCGAACGGCAATACGAGGGGGTCTCTAGAGCAGCACGTAGATCCTGTAGTCACATGAGACAGGGCTGCCAAAAAACTAAATATCCCATCTACAAAACAAAATAATTGTGAACTTTTTCATTTTTAATCCTATAGTCGTCTTGTATCTTATTTATTTTATAAAAGATTTATGATTATAATATATCTTACGATATCATTAAGTATTTTAAAAAAATTATTTATTTTATAAGTTAGGTACATTACTTACTGCAGTTACCCCAGTTTATTGATAGAAATACAGAACGAAGAGAAGGGAAAGGTCTAAGGGAATCAATAACTCAGCGTGGATCAGTCTAAGCCTTTCTTTCAGATGGAGCCTTAGCCGCCCCATCCTTCTCTTCACCAAGGACCGACCTGCCGGTTTTTTTTTCCATGAATAAATCGAGTTTCCGGGTCTCCAGCGTCGTCTAATTACTTGCCAGCTCCTAGTCCCTCCCCACGTTAAATGGCCCCTACTACCTTCATCTTTTTCCACGCTTCATCGGAATGAAAAAGACTCTTTTTCTTACATCAGTCCGAATCCTCTTGTCCCCGGCGACAATTGAATATTTCATGAGAGAAACTCAAGTTTCAACATTCAAACGGAAATAGATAAATACATGAATATAAAATAAATGAAGGAAAAACGGAGGTCGTAGTCCTTTCTCCCTCGTCTGAATTCATTTAAATGGAGTTTTCTTTTCAGCGGCGTTCTCAAAACCTTCATCGTTACTGGTGAGTTGCCACTCAAGTCGTCTCAGTGACAAACTACGCTCTTACATTTGAATCTTGTTGAACAACCGAGAGAAAACCGTTGTTCTTTCGTTCGTCCGCGGGGGTTATGAAGAACAATACGCGACGCTCATATCTCAGGGCGCATTATTAAATAAGGTACAATAAGCTCCAGTTTCCATTTTCTTCAATGAAACATAGAAAAACTTTGTTTATATTTTAACCTTCTGGTGAGTGCGTCTTTGAAACTCACATAAGCAGGCGCGTAGCAGCACTGGGTGCTGCCCCCTGAAATTCGCCTTTTTCGCCTCTAAATCTGCCCAGTTTTCGAGTGAACGGAGGTAAAATCTTCAGGAACAACTCTCTTTATCAACCTGAATGATATATTTATATTCGGATCACTTTGTAAACTATCTCCTCTTCAGAATAATACAGCTCTGCCCTAAAACATGCAATATTGAGGACCAATAG
The DNA here is from genome assembly GCA_963920205.1 of Stenodema calcarata. Lineage (NCBI taxonomy): Eukaryota > Metazoa > Arthropoda > Insecta > Hemiptera > Miridae > Stenodema > Stenodema calcarata. The sequence continues at coordinate 55,454,955 of OY986048.1, read as the reverse complement.
TAATAGGTAACGATAACAATTATGATAACACTAGCAGAACTCAGGATGTGTCCATCTACCTCTGTTATATTTCGGCTTCCCTATGAAATGTGCGCTAAACGCAAAATATCGAGTTTTGTTTAATTCAATCCCATTTCAACATGTAGGTGAAACATGATTCTTTGAGTATTTTTCACGCAGAATACCGTGGTGTTTTGATTTCCGATTCCGATCCCGCCACCAAGTTAACTCACCAAGAATATCATAAAAAGTGATGGTGCTTTACGTTGAAGGTGCAGTCTAGTCCACAGATTAGGTTGCAACATCTTCGGCTAGGAATTCCCTTGGTCCATCAAATTCGTAGGATGATAGTGAATCGAAACTTAGCTCACCACGTGAATCCACCCGAAAAACATCAAGAATCGAATCTCGAAACGTGGTGTTGGGAGTTTCATTTTGGCACTGTTGGAGCACACCTGAAAACTCTGCAAATTCTTGACACAACGGTTTGTTATCTACTTTGTGCTAATCACCCTTCTGTCTAGACCACTAATTGATAGGTTAATAATTATTCTAAAGCTGATGACTAATTGATAGATTATTTATATATTATTATGAATTACCATTAATTATTAATAATTGAAATGAAGTAGTGTAAATTATTCACAGTTATTGTTAATGATTAATAATTTTCGTTAGTTACTGATAATTAGTAATAATTATTGATAATTATTAACACCTTCTGATGCCATTTTTCGATACCCTCCATGGAACTCCTCCTCATTTGAAAATTGTTGTCCACCCACAAACGCCTTCAATTTATTGAAAAGATGATAATCCGATGGTGCCAGGTCCGGGGAGTTGGGTGGGTGAGTCACAATATCCCACCCAAATGAAACAAGCAGGTCCTGAATTAGACTGGCGGTATGAGGTCTAGCGTTGTCGTGAAGGAGTGACACTCCACGAGTCAGCATTCCTCTCCTTTTCTTCTTGTTTTCCATTTTTTTCAACTTCTTGAGTCTCTCACAGTATGCAGCTGCATTTATTGTGGGTCCGTTTCCGGTCCCAAAGACAGATGCCATGATCTTCCTTTCTGCTATTGGAATTGAAGTTTTTTGGTTGATTGTGAATGGGTTTGGCGCCACTATAGATACTGCTTTTTTGACTCGGGAGTATAGTGACACACCCAGGTTTCGTCACCAGTCACAATTGAGTTTAGAAAATTTTCACCATAGGCTTTCATACCGTTCAAGAAATTTGCGTGCAGCGATAGGTGGAGCGATTGGAGGCCGAAATGTTTGACGCTGAAAATACAATTATGATTTTAGAATTTCGAATTTTTCAACATTTTAATTCAATTTAGATTTTGGGTTTAGGATTTAGTACGTGAAAAATCATGGTCAGTTACTATTTGCAATGTGTTTAAACTCGCATTTGAAGGAAAATTGAAGGTTCGGGTCACTCTGTGGAATGTCATCCCATGGAACACCTAGTTTATTGGAAAAGGATTTCCATGTTGAATTGGTGGAAATATTGTTCGGCGTACACCTATTTTTGTCTTGGTGGACCACCACTTGAAGATCGGATGGTACTAACACATCGGTTTTTGATGTCCTCGGTAGCTTCTTCAGGGTAAAAGAGGATGATCAATACTCCATCATGAAGCCTATAAAACCAGGGGTCCAGCAAAGGAGGGTCTCGGGGCCGTAATCGAGCTACTGTGCACGAGGGTCTTACCCCAAGTAGGAGTTACGATTGTTGGTACCATTACGGTGGTGATACGGCTATCCACTATGTACATTGTCAGGAAAACCTTAATTCATTTGAAGGGTCCTTCCGACGTGACAGAATCCACAAGTCCTTCCAATTCCTTTCAGTTCCTTTCAATTTTTTATTGATGACCCAGTAATTCAAAAATTATAGTTTTTTATACCCTTTTCAATAAAATTGATTCCTCCAACAAAATATAACCACGCGGTCTTATGAAAACCTTCATCTTCAGTTTTTAGAGGAAATTCCTGAATGGTAATAGTAATGGTAGGTGGCTCCCAAATAGAATAGGTGGTTCAAACCTTTTTCAGACAAACTCCAATACATGATTTAACTAAACATCGTTTGATTAAACATTGTTTACTTCCACATTTCCATTTCAAATTTGCTTGCCAACTGTGTACCTAACTGTGTTTAGTTTGGTAGGAGTCGGCCAACATTCATTCCCTTTTAATCTATTTTATCATAATCAGTTCTTGTACAATCCTTGTATGTTAGGTATTTGTTTTCATATTCCCTTAATAATAATGTAAGTGGAATATAATTTGCTAGTTTTTGAAGAAGAGGAAGCTATTATTTGAGGTTAAAAATTTTTAAAACTTGAATCCCGAAAAAATCGTACACTAAAATACGTTTCAAACCATCCTGAATTCACTGCCAAAAACACAAAAAATCATATATGATATATATGATATTATCATATATATCGCCAAAAAAAACACAAAAAATCATATATATCAAATGAATATCGCTCATTGGGTGCAATTGTGTCATGTCTCCAAGTTTAATGCTTCGTGGTAATCGAATAAACCCCATTTCAACTTTGAAATATTCCGCTACGAATTTCAACATGTAATACATGATTCTTTGAGTATTTTTCACGCAGAATAACGTAGTGTTGTCAATTTTGATTTCCAATTCCGATCACGCCACCAAGTTAACTCACCAAGAATATCATAAAAAGTGATGGTGCTTTACGTTGAAGGTGCAGTCTAGTCCACAGATTAGGTTGCAACATCTTCGGCTAGGAATTCCCTTGGTCCATCAAATTCGTAGGATGATAGTGAATCGAAATTTGAGCTCACCACGAGAATCCACCTAAAAAAACACACAAAAAAAATCATATACGAGTATATCAAATGTATATCGCTCATTGGGTGCGATTGTGTCATGTCTCAAAATTTGATTCCGCTACGAATTTCAAAGATGAAATGGTTTTCTTTTTGGTTTATTATCTTCGATAATGAACCATTGGAATCGCCCAAAGAAAAAATTTTTTTAACCCCCCCTCAAAATTTGTTGGTTTACGTTTCAAGATACGTAGATTCAGAAAATCGAATAAAAAAAAATCCGTCCGTACGCCGTCCGCCGTACGCCGTCCGCGCCACTTTGCCACAAGTTAACGTTGAGCTAAAATTACGAATTTTGAAAATTTGAAAATCTCATATCTCGAAAAATTCATATAGAACGGTATGTTTTTTATTTCATATTTCGATAGAGTTTGTTCCGTAGAATTTTTTAAGACCATCCGCAGCTTTGTACGACCAGTCGTTCGTTCACAATGACGGCTCAAAGATTGTGCCTCACAACACGATCGTGACTCAAACTGTTGAAATACAGGTCCATTTTCATACTAACAAGCTCTTTGGACATCATATGGCTTAAGTGATGTCGAGTTTGTTGTTCTGAGGTGCGTTTCGTGCTACGGAAATGAAGGTAATTTCGAATGTTTGTTGGTAGGTACTTCTTTTATAGAAAAATTATTACCGACGTAGTATTAAAAACCCCAGAATTATATCGTATTAATTAATAATAATTATTATTAATAAGAAATACGAATTATTAATACCTAACAATAAATTATAATAATTTTCACTAGGTACTTGATAAAATTGTTAATAATAATTATTAGTGATAATAATAATTAATCTAACCTTTAGGATCTAGACATTTAGACCTAGTGATCTAGACAGAAGGGTGAACTGTACAAAGAAGATAATGAACCGTTGTGTCAAGAATTTGCAGAGTTTTGAATACCTACCCCGAAGCATGAAATTCGGAGATATGACACTATTGCACCAAATGAGCGATTTATATATCGTCATTCCAGACGGCAACTCTCGATAGAATTGGTATAAACAGTTTAAATTTGCACAAAAAATCGGTCTTGGCAATCGAAAGGCTATGCTCGTAGATGGGCAGAATCGGGCCACTCCAAGGGGGGGGGGACATTAGTGAAGTAAGAGTTGCGATATTTATTCCGTTATAAAACTGGTTCACATTGAAGATGAAGAAACATGGTTGTTACTTAACATGTCCATCATCTGCTCTGATCTGATAACGGAATGAGATATCGCAACTTTACCATCGCGTTGAAAAATCTATAAACTGAGGTGTTACTCTGTAAAAATAGTAGACAAAATCTGGTATCCAATACTCTTCTGGTATGCATAAACATTTTGATTCCCTTCCCCCCCCCCCTTCCACCCAAAATTTTACATTGCGTAAAACTACTCCTGTTTTACTTATTTGCATGAATCGCTCATACAATTATGCTGCATGACTGGAACTTTTATTTCGTATTCAAAATTTCGAACCTTATTCTTATTCAGAGTTAATTCACACCGACTGTAGGTTTTCCATATGTCGCACGAATTTTAATTAGATAATACTGGCATGTGACCACCTCTGAGGTTACGCAGTCTTAATTATGCGAACATCCGGCCAGTTTAAATGCTGAGAACAACAAGGCATATGTACTTTTTCCAACTGACTGTTTAGTTCTGAGATCATTTCAGTAGTTTTTAAGCAAACGTTTCTGATTTCAATTGTCTCATAAGATTTGTTGTCTTGCAAATGTTTTATAAAATCCACGATGTTATATTTGTTTTCCATCAACCACGAGGCCAATGAACGGAAGGAGTTGTAGAACAAGCCGTTTCGGAGGTGGATTATTTTCACTTTCAAAGAACCGTGGAGGTCCCCTTTCTTTTTATTGTTTCTTAGCTCACCTTTGACACAATTGTAGTTTCCCCTCTAATACGTGTATTCTCTGTAAGCGTTTTCGGCATTACGAGAAAGTTCTCGTTCATAACCCCGTTAGCGTCCTATCGAAATGTTCTTTTTAGGATACGGTGTTATAAGGGCTTCGAACGTCCGTCACTTACACTTTCCCAATCGGGAGTACGGCATCACAACGGGGAAGTCCAAAATTTATGCATCCAGAACCCCTCGCCGTTTTGTTACAGATAGGGTTTCAATATATACATCCCATATATCGTATATATAAACCGGAAACCGCGGTGTGGCCGCCACCACATTGCAAGGTTCTGTCTGATTCGTACAATCGTACAAATATTTTATGCAGATACGAACGAAACACTCTCCAAACTTTTTTCAAATGAGCCTCACATGGGGTGGAATACAGACACAGAAACGGTCATGTTGCATAGCAACAGTAGGTCCACCAGGTACCTTCACTATACACAGCTCAGAGCCTCAAAGTATACATATTTCCCTTGATCTTACCAACCCACATTTCCCTACCCCGTTACTTCCAAATCCCTCAGGTACATTAGCACACCACCATTAACCCTCTTTTCCCACGTTCTGAATTATCGGGTTATTATTAATTATTCCTTTTCGAAACGTTCTTTTCCCACGTTCTGAATTATCGGGTTATTATTAATTATTCCTTCTCGAAACGTTGCCTAGAAGTGATCTCAAACCAACCCCACTTACCATGAGTAATAAGAGGCTCATATACCTCCTAATGATAAGGCCGATATGGCAGTACGGATGCTCAGTGTGGGGGTCAGCAAGTGCATCACAAATAAAACGGGTGCAAGTACAACAAAACCTAGAGATACGCCTGATCACAAATGCTGAGTGGTACGTAAGGAATTCAGTTATTCACCGCAACTTGGAAATCCCTGAATTAAAAGAGGTCATTTCACAAACATTCAAACGCCAATTCGAAATGCTCTCCTTCCACCCGAATCCGACGTTCCATGGATTCAGTGAACGCTTGCTAACCCAGCAAACTGGAAGACGGCTCAAGAGAAGAAGACCAGTGGATCTTCTTGAGTAGTTAGGTTAAAGGTTCTTGACCACTGGTATTGTAAGGAGTGATGTTGGGTATCGAGGGTTGGTCCAAATAAAACAATTTTTCTAGGTCGACGTTTCGCAATAAATGTATTGCATCTTCAGGGCTACAAAACAGAGGAGGAATACACAGGTGGAATGAACATTGGTATAGAAACATGGTTTGCTTGCACAGCTTACTAATATCTATTACTTATTTCTTATATTACTTACTTACTAATGACTATTATCTACTTATCAAAATTATGTGGTTGTTCCATAGTGAGGAAAGTTGTGGGAGCTGTTTAGAGTGGAGGGTTCATAGCGGGTAGGTAGGATCGTCAGAGTCCCAACTATTGAATAAGATGTGAATATGATAATATGATATATGATATGAAAATATGATAAATTTAACGCCATAACAGAAATAATAATAAAAATATGGTCATTGTAGTTTTAGAAAAATCACGTTTTTTCAACACTGTGGTCATTCAACTATTTTTGTCGTGTCTTGTGCTTGTACAAGTGCAATTGGTGGGGATAGGTACCTACTAAGCAAAAGAAGTCGAGTCAACTGTTTACAAAATATGATTTACATGGAAACACAAGCACTCCTGTACCCCTATTAGAATCCACTGCTGAGTTCAACAAACGAATACACTCAAGACTTCAGTCACATCGATCTGAACCTTTTTTTAATCAACACCTCGACTTGATCAATGCAGAAACGGCAAAAATGGAAGAATGACCACAGTGTTAAAAATCTTGTTTGAAAAAAACTACAATGGCCATATTTTTGAGTGTTATTGCGCCAAATTTTGATCAAAGCCAAAAGCAGATGTCACCAGGCGAATTAGCGTAGAAAAACGATGAAAATTCCTGTGCCACACTTGGGGTTTACAATAATCCATTTGGGTGGCTTAGCAACTTTGCGCGCTCGCTGAACGGTTAGCGCGGTACAAAAAGAATCGAGTGACGGGTCTAATTTACATAAAATTTCGCGCAGAATCAGCATCTGTAATGAAAAAGGGTCACATTTGAAAAACAAATTTTATCATTTTTTAAAACTACGAAAACAATTATGAAGAATGGTTTTCGTCCGAATTTTTTACTCCGACAATTAGAGGAAATAGAGGGGGGGATCCTAACTCGTGGACCACCCTGTATATATATGAGTATAAATACAAATTTACTACTATATACTATACATACAAATTTCCACATCGCAATCAATTCTCATTTCCTTGCCCTTTGGGAGTAAACAGGTATAACTTTGTCTTCACACCGAAATTTCTACTGTGCCCTTCCTACACAATTTCGCTTCGCTCCAAACCGTGTATTTTGAACGAGTTCCAACTTTTACATTCATTTCATAGTCAGCATGTAAGTTTGTTATAGAGTAATTTTCGGAAACTTCAAGCATTCAGCTTCTAATTTCATCAGTTAAGTGAAGTGATTTTCGAAGTTCAACTGATGTTGTTTGATTTCAGGTACGTTCCTGTTTGCATTGAGTACATTCCACGTCGATGTTGGTAAGTAAACAGCCTCTCGGTTTGATGAGAAGTGCCTGATCACTTACTAGGAAATTGGTTGTGTTGCTGAATTAAATCAATATTTGAATATTGGAAGTCTGAGAACGGTCATGTGATTTCGTGCGCTGAAACGGACCTTTACTAATACATTAAACCCCTCCCCTCTCCCATACCACTTATCACGCCCCGCGACTTTAATTTATTGCGCAAAATATTAATTTGAGGAAACTGAACTCGATCTCGCGTTCGTTCTGTCAGAGAATGGAATTGAAATTAAATTGTGTTACTCCGGTGGGGCTGTTCTATATTTACTCGTGAAACCGTGGAAAAAGGACAGATGGATATGCGAGTGTCATTGCTTAAATGCTGATGCAAATCCCCGTATAACTACTTTTTTACCCTCATTTAAATGGACGGAAAGTTATTTACGGCCATTTCAACCGCTTTAGCATGAGAATCAACTCAAGAGGTTCACTTATAGAGGAGGGGGTACAGATGTAGAGTGTAGAAATGTATTTTTCGCGTATTTTCATCGAAATGTCCACTATCTAAAATTCCTAAACTAAAATTTGTGTTTTACCTTCAACTTTGATGAAATTCTACAGATTTACGCTTTTTATAGGTGCATCCACACGAAAATCTTCTCAGGACCATGAAAATACTTTGTAGGCCGCATGAACAACCACATTGTAGACCACATGAAAATCTTCTCAAGACAAGAAAAATACTTATCTATTTAAAAATTATCTATTTTTGTTTATATTATTATCTTCTTTCTCAAGTGACCTAATATTTTACAATTACACTCCGCCTGTAATTCTGCCAAGTAACTTTGTTATTCATCTACTTCAACTACGAGTATACTACTGTAGTGTAATGAAACTACGGTGTCATGAATGAAACTCAGAACTTTTATTTTAAGAGAAATCAATCGTTTACCAAAATACCAAGTAACGTATTTCCCGGTAGCAACATATGTTATACTACATTCTTCCCCCTCTTGTTTATTAGCTTGTTCAAGCTGCTCGAAGCTGATCAGCGTGTTTCTTAAGTGTTCTTCCATCTACTTCCACCAAGTATGACAGCAACCCGGTTCTTCTAATTACGGTACCTTTTTTGTAACCTTTCGTCAAAGGAGTTTTAACCCAAACCTCTTTTCCCTCTTCAAAAAATTTCCACCTCGAGTGTTGGTCGTGAATTACCCTCTGTGCCGTTAATTTTTGATCTATCTCATTCGTTAGGTCTGGTTTCAATAGGTCTAAAGCTGTAATCATTCTTCTCCCTAGCAAAATTTCCCCTGGGCTTCTCCCCGTTGTACGTTGTGCCGTAATCCTGTACGAAAATAGGACTTTTTGCACCCTCAATTGCAGATCATCTCCTTGTCCTTTTGAAGCTTCCATTCGCTGTTTAAAAGTCCGCACTGCTCTTTCCGCAAGCCCATTTGATCGTGGATGGTACGGAGTACAACGAACATGTGCGATGCCGTTGTCCGATAAAAACTTTTCAAATTCGTGAGACACAAACTGAGGCCCATTGTCGGAAACGATCAATGCTGGCAACCCATATCTAGCAAATATTTATCTCAAGTGAGCGATTGTAGTACAGGATGTCATTCGATGAGTTTGCACTACCTCCAACCACTTCGAAGTAGCGTCTATTACCAACAACCAATACTTTCCAGCGTACTCAAGATAGTCGATATGTAGCCGAGTCCATGGTTTTTCGGGCACATTCCATGAAAATAAGGGAGTTATCGCGTCCTTTGGTTTGCATTCCTGGCATGATGCACACTGTTTCACGAATTTTTCCAACTCAGCATTCATTTGTGGCCACCAAACATGTATTTGTGCCAAATCTTTCATACCGACTATTCCGGGATGTCCTTGGTGCAAATGCTGCATTACTATATTCCGTAGAGATTGCGGGATGACAATACGCCCTTTCCATAACAGCATTTTGGCTTCGTAGGATAATTCCTCTCTCTTTTCAAAATAAGTGTGCAGATCTACTGGTATGCCGTTTTTCTCTGGCCATCCTCTTTCGATGTACGCAATGACTTGGGTCAATTTTTCATCCTTCGTTACTTCCATCTTCAACCTTTTTTTATTTAACGCCATATTTTCCATTTTAATTTGGTGAACCGCGATGCCATATTGTGAAACTCCTTCTTCCAGCTCTTGCTCTTGAGTTTGGGGAATAGGTAACCGAGATAGAACATCTGCCACTGCGTTGTCTTTGCCTTTCGTATGTTCAATTCTATAGTCATATGCTCCCAATGCTAGAGCCCATCGAGTCACACGGTTTGCTGCAACCTTCGGGATTTCTCGGTGTTCTCCGAACAAATAAACCAATGGTTTGTGATCCGTTCTCAGCATGAATCGTCTCCCATATAAAAATTGGTGAAATTTCGTCACTGTGTAGTACACTGCTAAAGCTTCTTTGTCCAACGTTGAGTATTTCTGTTCTACCTTCGACAGTGTCCGAGATGTATACGCTAATGGTTTTTCTATTCCATCTCTTACTTGAAACATATAACCCCCAATACCATTGTCGCTGGCATCTGAACAAACGTATAACTCCTTGTCAGGATCATAATGATACAAAGTCGTTTCATTTGCCAATATTGTTTTTAGCTTATTGAAAATATCTAAATCGTCTTCTGTCCATTTCCAACGTGACCCTTTGGTGAGCAATCGATGTAGTGGTGAACATAACCCTTGCAAATGCGGAATAAATTTAGAATAATAATTTACTGATCCCAAGAAAGATTTTAGTTCTGTAGAATTTGTTGGAATCGGCATATTTGTTAGAGCTGCAACGTTTTCGTGGGATGGATGTATACCGTCTTTGTCAATTATGTGTCCTACATATTTTACTGATTCTATTTTACAACTACTACGTACCTACCAACAAAATAATATATTGTGTAATCTGTACATCAACCTCACTGCTGTTTCTTTCTTATTGCAATTTGCAGTAATAGGCACTGAAAAACGTTCAAGTATCGTGAGTTATTTGCTTAGGCACCCACTCTTTTAACTACCTACCAGTTCTGACGAGGGGGGGGGGGGGATTCCTGTGGATTTTGATTACCGTAAACTTCGACCCTTTCCAAACCATAATTGTTGATCTAACAGGTGGAGTTTTGGATCCATTTCACATATCCCAGTTTTGGTGAGAACATGGACATTTGCAGGATCAGTAATGTCCACCAGTACTTATCTCAAGTGAGTCCATTCCACTATATTCATTACTTGTCTCGTATTGTTTCTTTTATAGGGGACTGTTGTTTACCTTTTAATCTTCCGTAACTACTCAGCCAACTGTTAGCGCTCTGTTAGCGCTCTGTTAGCGCTCTTACTTCAGTACCACGTAGTTTCATCTAAGTTTAGGATCATTAGGTGAGGGTCAATGGACAAATGAAGGTCCTGAGGCACGTGTCAAAAAGCCCCAAGCGTCTCATCAACCTATTAAACACCCCTACCTATCAACCTATTAAATCTATTAAACATACCTGGGTACTTCGAGTACATCAAGAAGAAACATTCATTCTGAAGGCCTTTGAATATTTCTCTCTTTTCTTTATTAATGTAGTATTTATGACGATTACTATGGAGTTTTATTAATCATTCAAGTCTCATTTATACTCGATATTTATGTATTATCAAATTGTTTACACTATAAGGTTTTCTAGAAGGTTTTCGAAGCATCAAGTCCTTCCCGATGTTATAAATATAAGTGAGCACATTAAAACCCACTCTTTTGTTTCGCCATCGTCACCGAGTGTAGGTACCTACTTAATGATTTCACCCATATTTCTCCCGCTACATCACAATTATTATAATATTATACGAGTAATAATTATAATAATAATAATAATATTATTATTTCTTCATTATTATATCTCTGTATATTATTATATTCTTTAACCCCTAGGTTCCATCTCTTCCTAGGTGAGTTGTTTTAGTGAAGAGGAATGACGCCCTTATTACTGTTATATTAAATTTAGAGCTCTATTGAATCAGGTCAGTACAAAGTCAGCACCCAAATGCTCTGAGCTAACGGGCAGGTAAATGACCCTGTTGGGGACTGCTCACATAGTAGGTACTCATGTATTTCAACTTTATCACTTTTTCTAGGTTAGCGAAGTGATGAAAATTGTTCCCACAGAAGGATTAGCAACATGTTACATTGATTCTAAAACGGTTCCCTCTCTGTATCTCCCGTGAACGCATTGAAAAAACATGAGAACTCCCAGATCGGATTAGGGCGAATAGGGACAGATATGTGGCGCATATTATCAACGAGCCGGCTCGCTCATACCAAACGTCCGTCATCCGTTCCCTGGAGACTTGGGCGTGCGCTTCATTCCACTCCGTTAAAGGTAGCGACTGCTTCCCTCGAGAATTCAAAACTGAAAAATGAACCACCGCCTCCCTGCAGTCGACTCCATGAATACTTTCTCTCGAGGAACTCAAGATAATATGCGGTCTTAATGATCAAAAGCGGAGGGCAAACTCACCTCAAAGTCCCCTTCAGATAGAAGTCAATCCATTCGGATTATTGCAGTGTTACGAGCACTTCATTTAATTAGATAGTTTAATTGAGCGCTGTAGTTTCTGGCTATTCACGATGTGATTGGTAGAAGTAAATGAGATAAATATCAGGCGAACACTCATCCGGACATGGAAACTTCCTAGAAATGACAACCATTTGAATTGATTATACTGACATTCATTCCTTTCCAGTAATTTACTACTTCACTGCGAGATTAATCGAACAGTCGAAGGTGAGTTGAAGTACGAATCCCCTCTCACTACGTCATGACGACTTACTGAATGACCACCGAACGACTGAATGACTTCGGGGCTGATCAAATCATTAATAAATTATATACATATATACCTATATATTATATACAAGTGATAACTGCACTCATGCATGTATGCATCAGTGCGGTTATCACTGGTACAGTTCTAGGTATACAATTAAAATGGTTCACAACTTTCAAAATGGTTTCAATTCATGAAGTCAATTTAAATACCTACGTGATAATGCTTATTTAGCTGTTGGATTCTTAAGGTTTTAATGGAAGCTCCAAAAACGCTCCACGATTCTCGAACAAGTTTCTCTCGACACCTGATTTGTAATTCTCTCGTTCAGCATCATCGGAATTATTTTTGAATGAATTCACAGTTGGTGAAATGAGTGGCAGACTGTGTTGTAGAGCTGTTGATTCGAGTATGTTCAATCAACCAATAATCGTCTTGAGGTGTGTTCCAATTGCCTACACACACTTCCGTTCCCAGTAAGTGTGAAAATGGTTTTCTAATTTCCTTGGTATCTTATCTGGTGAATGGGCAGTTTGGGTTCAGTCGGTGTCAGGAAAGGTGCCATTTGCTCCAATATGAATGCTTCAAACTGAAATCCATATTTTTATGTTTTCAATTCGAAATAGGTATGAATCGATCTGTTCGAATCGACAACCATTTTTTCCGTCGGGCCATTCGTTCCAATACGAATCGATCTTTTCGAATTAAAATCCAGTTTTCAACGTGTTCGTTATTTTTGAGTCGAAAACTGGCCGTTCCAATACGAATAAGATATCTTCAAAAAATATTTATATATATAAATATATTTATATATATAAATATATTTATATTATAAATTTACCCTCTCAACTCTTTTCCCGCCACACACCCGAATTTAATTAAACTCCTAATTATACCTGTTTCTCCAATTTTCTGTTATATTTTTCTCGACGAACCGATTTTCATTAACCCTCATCAACATTCTCCGGGAGAGATGAAAGAAGGTAGAAATACCTTGATCGACTCTAGAGGTCCAGAATTGGTCATAATTAGCCACAAGTGTCGAATTATATTAGTCTAGCAACAAGAAGAGTAGGAAATTCCTCACGTTCAAAATATGGAGGAGGTTTTTAATTTTTCAATACCGCCTTTTTGATAATTTTTTGTGAATACTCGAAAAACCTGACGCACACTAGTGGCTTTTTGGCGAGTTACTTAGCATTTCCAATGTATGTTCGACGTTTCCCAGATGGATTTATGCATTTTCCAGATAGAATTGAATATCATTTAAATAAAAGTCGACATTTTCCAAATGGATTTGGGTATTACATTGATCGGAGAAATAAATGACAATAAACATTCATAGCACTCTATAATAATAATAGGTCGTCTAGCAACTGCAATTGGCATAGGAATGATCATGTTCATCACATTGTTACTGCAATCAGAAATGATCCTTCTGGTGCCAATGGCAGTTTAAGAATATATATTTAATTTTGGTTTTCCTGAAGAGTAATTTTGTGAACCATTTTGGTCCTAGGTCCATTTTGGTAATTATATCCACTAGGTTAAGCAATAAAGCCTTATTATAGAATGCTATACCTGTTGAACATATGAATAGCAGGATGAAGTGGATAAAAAATGAATACCTACAACAAACGCAATGAATTTAAAATAATGGAACTCAACGCACTGAATGAAAGTGATGGGTTCTACGAAATGACTAGAAAGATTTGTTATTCTAATGAACGCCTTGAGGAGAGACAATACGAGTTGAGACGAAGATCAATTTGAGAACACAGTCGTTAGGGGAGGGTGGAAGCTCGAATGGGAAGCCGCCGGCGATAATTGTCCGTTGGCAAAAATCCGGCTGGAAAATAGAAAGAAAGCGGTAAATAACCGCCAGCCTACGCAGCCACAACATTTTCTCCTTCCGTTAATGGGCAATGTCGCCCACACTCACCTTCCTTTGCAAATTTTTGCAGTGATTCGCTCAATTACCCTCGACATGGTCCTCAAGTTTCATCCAGTTTAGTCGAGTCAGTTTGGCCCGTGATGTGCGACAATTCATACAGACACGTGAAGATTGAACAAAATATCGCTGATCGTCTTAAAATTCTGTAATACCCAATTTCTCATAACCGAACTCCTCAATGATTAATAGCTGGGCGGCACCCATCCCTATTTGTGCTCTGTGCGTGAAATGTTTTCTTCCACACCAAATTCCTGTTTTATTCATCCATAAATCCCCATTCCAAATTTATTATCGTAGGTATTAGATAATATCCACTAATACAAATATTCGAATAAACTTTGGAGAAATTATAAATATTTTACTCTTAATTATCGTCCAACCGCCTATATCCTCTAAACAGCTATTTCTCTCCTAAACACAAAAACAATCACACATATTTTTATGGTATATGTACTGGACGTGTGGCTCAGTCGGTTCACGTAGTTTGTACCGTTTCATCCCCGCATTCCTATCCGCCCTCCTTCAAATTGAACCAATTATTCATTTCATATTCGCCAATCTTTCTCGCATCAATCCCTGATGTAGCCCTATAAAAATAATTTAAACTACACTAAATATCATTCATTTCCCTTTGTTTTTATAATTAATTTCTTCAACATGTCAAAACTAAATGTCGCCATGAATACACATACCTACTTATACACATATTATGTTTTAGACGTACTTGATGAATAAGCTGTTGAAAATACCGGGTCGGGTGACGTTAATAGAAAAATAGCTGTCGGGCCCGTCGCTGACGGGCAGGACTCGGGGTATGTCCCGGACGGGCTGAACTCGGGATGGATCCATCTGCCACTCTTACCTGTCGCTTTACGGATTATACCTCTTACATATCAGTAGTGTCAATGTGGGGGTACTGGGTATCACTGTTATCACTCCCCCCTCTCCATCCCAAGGTCATCTAACGTCAGAGCCCTGTGACGTCACGAAGTACGTCATCGCATGGATGCTATAAAGCACCGAGAAGACATTGCATGGATACTTTTAGGCAGACGTATCCATGCTACGATTTTCTTTAAAGTATCCACCCAATTATCCCCGCCACTTTTCAAAATTATTTCCCGGTTATTTTTAAATATTCCTCCACCCCCCTCCAGCCATGATATAGGTAATTCTCCCTCCTTTTTTTCAAACGGTCATTTCCCCCTTCCTCCATGCAGCAGTGATATAGGTAAATCTCCCTCCTTTTTTCAAACTGTCATTTCCCTCTTCCTCCATACAGCCAACCATATAGCTTTCCCTCTCATTTTCAAAATACTCCCCCCCCCCCCCCCCTCATCGCTTAAATGACATAAGACCAGCTGTTTACCAAATTCCCGCCTTTTCCAACTATCATTTCCCCCTCCACCCTCCATACAACTTATGGCTTTCCCTCTAATTTTCAAGTACTCCCCCCCCCCTCCCTTCAGGACATAAGACCAGCCAGCTGTTTATCAACTTCCCGCCTTTTTTCCAAATTGTCATTTCCCCTACTACCAACAGCTTTCCCACCTATTTCTCCCCACCTCTAATCTATAATCAGCTGATGTACTGTTTCCCTCTCTTTATTCTACCTTGAGAAACACTTTGGATGAAGATACTAAATATTTGGGTTGATTCAAATCATCAATTTTCGGGTCTAGCTCGTCATTTAGGTTACTTGTTAATGATGGAACTAACAGAGGAACAGAAACTAGGAGGAGCTTCTCAACGAAGCTTTCATCGTTTTTCCTCATGCAGAATCAGAGAAGAAAAAGGGGTGAAACATGAACCCAAGGCGCACTTACAGGACCGAGAGAGAGCGAGAGTGAGACAGAAAGACAACGAGATGTATATCAGGAAAATTATGAGGTGCGATTCCACCATAATAAATCAAACTTCAATCGAAGACAGTTACCAGTTTGTTCTCAAGAAGTTTTGGTCTTTTTTTTTCTCAATGTGTTTTTGCTGTTGAGTGATACGATTACTAATTGACTAGTCAAACCGGTAAGTCAAGCTTTCTATTTTTTTTTAATGAAAATTAGATTCAATAGTAAATATCTATTATTTAGATATCTAAATATTTTGTAAATATCTAATACTTATCAATAAATTATTTTACCATTACAGGCTTCAACGAATTAACGATCTTCAAGTCAGCGATCTGTGTTGGAAGGATTTTTTTTTTTGCTTTCATCCCACTCATCAATCATCAATCGTTAAGGTAACCATTTATTCATTACTATTATTTGTCAAGTAGATATCATAATTCTAATATGATTTTTTCTCAAATGAACTACCCTATTAATGTATGATTTTTCTTACAATAGACGGATATCTATCTGAGGGGGATAGGTCGAGGTTGATCAACATCAGAAATTACTCGTGAGTAAAATATTAATTATTTAATACACATGAAATTCCGAAAATTTTAATCATTTAATACAATTGAAATATTACAAACCGTACCAACCCATGCAATCATGGAGATTATACTTAATACAACTAGGTATTATATTCAAACTATCACTTCAACCATATTAAAACTCATAATTATAAATTTTGAATCAACTTTTAGTAATGCACGTCATAATAATTATTGTCATTCTTGTTGTCACAATTATTGTCATTCTCTCCAAAAAGATCCAAACAGTCATGAAAATGATAGTCAGAACTCTTATATGCTTTATCACAATACACGCAACAGATTGAGTCCTTGTAAAATTGGTTTCGATAGAATCCATGTTTTACCAATATCGAAGGATCGACGCTCATTTTCGTTCCTTTGAAAGTCAATAGACGTGGTATAGTGTCCAGTAAATTAGTTTGCATTTTGTTTGAGGAAAACCAGTTCGATAGCGCTTGAAGTTTCACCATTGAACACGAAGAGTAGTAGGATTTTCCAACTTTTTCATGGGCAGAACAAGGACTCCCCAACGATGAAGATGAACCGTGTAGAGCAGTTAACTTGGGGCAATTGAATTGCCCCAAATCGTGAATCATCCTGTTATCAGGGAGAAACCCTCTTAATATCACGCATTTTTCCAACCCTTTTGCGTAAAGAAATTTGATACCCTTGGTAGCGTCCTGTAGAATTTCCGGTATTTTATTGTAAGAGGTGTTTCCATCTTCCCACGCTAGGCCATGGATGTTCCTGCGACAATATCTTGATTGGAAGGTGTCTCCTTTGTTGAGAGTTGTGGGAGGCAGAAAAACGAAATGTTTTAGGATGAATGCAGATGGTCCGTCGTGCGCGATAATTGATAACTCCTTGATGACCCGATCACATTGCAAAGTTAAATCGATTATAGCGGAAGACATTTTGCTAATGATTATCCCTCAACGACGTTTCAGCAGCAACTGACGATTTTTTTACAATGTTATTGCCTTTTCAAGTTCTCAACTAGAGCTATACGCCTTCGAATGGCTAAGAGGGCGGAATTCATTTCATTCCTCAGAGTTGATTCCAATTTTTCCCTTTCCAATTTAAAACGACGGTCAAGCTTGTTAATCATATTATTAAGAGTTGAATCAACGTACTTCTTACTTGTTGCGTGTGAAGACCGTATGGGGTTCTCATGAACAACTATCCGTTTACGGGTCCTTCCAAATTTGTCACTAGGCATTCTTATTTTATGAATGTTTATGATGCTTTTAGTAAATGTAACCCAATTCCTCCAATCGATCTATTATTTTGTTTGCTGTGCTTTGAAGACGAGAATTACCTGCATCGAATGATCCTAATGATAATTCTAATCGATCAACCAGTATATTTGGGTCGTCTTCAGTTGAAATCCAATTGGGGGATTCTTCTTCATCAAACTCTCTGAAGTGTGTGAATAATTTTGCAACACCACTACCTCTTTTATTGCCGACGGGTGGTTGAACGGATGTTTTCATCCTACTTTTTGGAGGATAAATCATTGAAACGATGGATCTATATTTCTCTCCACCAAACCTATTTATCGGTCTATGTAAATCGTATCCATGGTGGGCGACTCGAGTTATCTTCATAATTTGAGTATAATTCTCCAAATCATCACTATCATAAGTTGAGGGGTTATCCAAAAAGATCAGTTCATACAATCCTGGAGTAGCTTTGAAAGGTTTGCCATCAACATACAAGAATTGATTATCGAAATTGAGTTTTGAAGTACCTAGAGATGCCCCATGCCGATTCACCGTTGGCCCATAGTGTTTATCAAGTTGACCATTCCCTTCCCATTTGCCCGTTGTTATGTATTTCATGTAAGATGTAGCAAACGGTGGAAACCTATTGATAAATTCTTGTGTCATCTTTTCACCTTCTGGTGTCGTATTTATAAGTGTGCGTACTGGTTCAAGTTTTTTGTCGACATCAGCTTGTTGCATTTCCTCAAAA
Source organism: Stenodema calcarata (assembly GCA_963920205.1). Lineage (NCBI taxonomy): Eukaryota > Metazoa > Arthropoda > Insecta > Hemiptera > Miridae > Stenodema > Stenodema calcarata. The sequence continues at coordinate 55,436,406 of OY986048.1, read as the reverse complement.
TTCTTGGAATATCTTTTCATTTTTTGCATCAAAGTCGATTTTTGAGGGGTTCGTAGAAATGAGCTTGTGGAGGCTATTGGAGTCGAATTGAAAGGAGCAGGGGAGGTCGGAGGTGGAGTTAAAACTAGGGATCGCCCTTCGCCTTTAGACGTGAATATTGTTGTATCGCTTAAATCTTGAAAATTAGGGACATCCTCGCTGAAATGTAGATCCGGAGATTTCGAATAATCCAGCTCTGAATCCTTTTCGATGCTTATGCGTCGGGGCCACTTTTTTTCCGCGGTTGTAGGTTCCTCTTTAGTTTCAGTGATGGCAGTAAGGAGATCCTTGAGAGTGTTGGTTATGGGTAGATACTGATGTTCGAGGGTATTCATAGACCTCTCTCGAGCTTGTTGCAATTCAGCATATTTTCGCTTCAGAGCTGTTCTCGCTTCATGAAGTTGGTCAGAAATCTGAGCTTGTTTTTCCAGTCGCGCCTCCGTGTTGACTCCCACAGAGATATCACTCAGTCTTGCTGACATTGTGTACACAAGTTGAATGAAACCTTATAGTATAATGCGCAATATTTATATCGTAATTAAGTTGCAATTAGTTATCAATCCATAATCGATGGAAATTCAAAAAATGAATCCATTCCACTTCTGTAACGGCCAGATTGCATGTCAACACTCTTATTAATCAATAGAAAATTGAAGGGCTTTGAAAAGGTTTGTCTACACATTTCCAAAAACATCTGATAAGTCATGTCATTATGAGCATGGTCCCGCCAAATTAAATTCAAGTTTCTTCCATCTTGAGGGAATATTACTATTAGATTAGCGTTGTCACGCACAAAATGTTTCATACAGGATGCATACGATTGGATTAGATAGAATGAATCGGTGTTGAAGTGTCTCCCTCGTGTGAAAAATGTCTGAATGAGATCATTGAATGATCCATCAACGTCATCAAAGATGACAAGAGTATGGTTTTCAGGTTCCTCTTGTACTTTTGGGAAGTCCTCTCTGTTTGAACATTTCAGGTATTCAATTTCTGGAACTCCATCCAAAACCTGATCTAAAAATGAATATTTATCTTGATCCAGGCTTTTTGAACAGATAACAAGTCGAAAAAATTTGAGCGATTTTTCCGCTAAAATCATATTGAGAGTGAAATTCGACTTCCCCTTTCCCGACGGACCACAAACGATTGCTCTTACATTGTCTGGTAGAAAAGGACCATTCTTTGTTACGTTATCATTACTAACATTTTGAGAGCTAACCGCCTGATCGTAATTTTTTATAGGAAAAGAATCCATTTGTCGCAGCTTCATCCTGAGAACTGAGTATATAAACCGATTGTTTCAGAATAAATAGGTATTCAAGTTTGAATTCTGTCGTTGTTCTGATAATGGGGATTATAAACAATTTCATCAACCGTAATCGCACTCCTTTGTTAGTGCATGGTAATTTTTGTGGTCCAGGCAACGATGTTATAAGTCAGATTAAGAGGGGTGTGCAACCAGTCTCAAATCTGGATTCATACTGTAAAGATCACGATATCGCGTACGTCAATTACCCTGACTTAGAAGATCGACATAAAGCTGATAGAATTCTCGCCCGCAAAGCATTTGATCGTCTTAAAGATAGTAATTCTACTTTAAAAGAACGGTTGGCCAGTCTGGCTGTTGGTACAGCAATGAGGGGAAAGTTGGCTCTAGGGGCAGGATTGAAGACTTTGAAAAAATCATGTTCCAAAAATGTAGGGAGAAAGAAAAGAGGCAGGACAACAGGAAGGAAACCAAAAAGAAAAAGCGTACGCGGAGGCTTTCTCCCTGCTCTAGTGCCGATTTTAGCAGGCCTAAGCGCAATAGGAGGAATCGGTACAGGTGTGTCGCAGATTATAAAAAACGTCAGAGATGTGAAAAGAGGAGATTTGGAACTACAAGAGATGAAGCGTCACAACATGGCCATGGAAAAATCGGGCAGTGGTCACAGCACTCATTCAAGGACCACTTCAATAAGGAAACAAAGTGTCAGAGGCAAGAAAAGAATGAGGAAGACTACAACTTCGAGAAGAAATCTAGGAAAAGGATTCATCATACACCAGTACAAGCGTTGTTAAGACTTCCAAACAGGGCATTGAGTAATATTGAAATCGAGCACGTTTTACGGAACAGAGCCCCATTTTTCCGAGGGGTATTCATGAAAGATGAGCTACCTAAGACTCAACATGTCCATGAACGCTTCATTATCAATTTAGCTCCATCAACAGCTTCTGATGGAACTCATTGGACTGCTGTACGAAAAAGTGGTTCGATTGCTCTCTATTTCGATTCATTTGGTATTGAACCACCTATCGAGTTGGTGAAATATTTAAAGAACTGCGTCATTTATTATAATAGCATTCAGTATCAAGACGTGGACTGTTTACATTGCGCGCACTTTTCTTGTTACTTTTTGCTAGCAGAAAGATGTCTAGAATCTTTACCTTCAGTTCTACGAAGAGTACGTTGACCGCCACAATCTTCCCGCCTATTGAGTTGGAAGCTGATCAGGAATATGGGATCGGGTTGCGTTCGTTTATGAGCTACAATACCATCTCAAACGTCAAGAAAGATGTGACGGATCATTTTCATATTGTGGGGGAAAACTCAATAATAATTCCAGATGGTACATACGGTGTTGACGATATTTTCGAGTTTATTGAATCTCGTGTTAACGAAATGAGGGTTGAAAAAATGATGTCCCTAACAGATTTCAACATAAAATTTGAAATAGACCAAAACACTGGTCATGTGAATTTTAAAGCAACATTTGACGTAGACATGACCAAAGACAACAGCGTGGGGCCATTATTAGGGTTTAGTGAAAAAGTTGTGTTCCCAAAAAACGAGTTACACTATGCTCCAAATCATGTAAACATTTTCAATTATAATTCCATCAACATAGAGTGTAATTTGTTGGCTCACGACTCGTCATATTTCAACTCGTCCCCATCAAATATTCTTCACAGCTTTTGTCCCGACGTTGAGGTTAATTATCGGATCAATTATACTCCGTCACCAATATCTTATTTAAAGATCAACCGAAACGTAATTGACTTCATTCAACTTCGCGTCGTGGACGATAAAGGTTCCCTCCTGGACTTCAGAAAGGAAAACCTAACGATTGTTCTGGAATTGGTTCGACTGTGAAGCGACCGAATGGGATTCGATTTCAGCGGAAGAGCACCGACAACATCAACTTACAGCAGCATCAACAACGTAATACCCCAAAACCCCTTCTCCAGATTGGTTCATTACAAACGATACAAATCATCAAACATTGTATTACCGAGTGGAAGAGTGGGAGGAAAAAAGAAGAAAGGCCTGACTTCGAGAAACATCAAATTTCTTCAAAACTTGGGGTACAAAGTGAAACGCAATGGAGCCTTTGCTACAAATTACTAAACCCCCAGCGATGGCTGATCAGATAGTGGGGTACCACCTAATTCGAAATGCTGCTTATAATATGACGGATCTCTCTTCTAAATCAGAAATTCGCATAGGAACCAATAGTTTCGAAACTTTTGCGCCGTTTGATAGTTTTCTCTCTATGACAGGAAAAGTTAATAAGGGAGTTTCTGAGGAATTATTACGTGTGATAAACAATGGGTTCTCTCATCTATTTGACTCGGTCACTTATCGAATCAATGGGACTGATGTTGATCAAGTGCGAAATCCTGGTCTTGTATCCACGTTGAAAGGACTTGTATCATTTACCGAAGCTGATTTAAATGTATTGTCAAACGCAGGTATTTCGAATCCTAACGCTAGCTTGTATGCCCCAGACTCTATTTGTACATCAGAAGGAACTTTTAATGTTTGCATACCACTGCGTTATTGGATGGGGTTTTTTGAAGATGAAAATCGGGTAGTGACTGGAGTAGCTCAAGAGTTAGTTCTAACCCGTGCAAGCAATGACTTCAACGTTTTCCAAGGTCATAATGCTCATACTGATGCATCAATCACCCTAGAAAAAGTATACTGGGTGATGCCTGTAGTAAAACTATCTGATAACCTCAAAGCAGAACTCTATCTAACCACCAAGCGAGATCCTCCACTACCATTAGTGTTCCGCAGCTGGGAGTACCATGAAAACCCCGCAGTTCCTCAATCCTCCTCGTTTACCTGGCCAATCAAAACAACCAATCAACTTCAGAAGCCTCGCTACGTCCTTGTTGCTTTTTATAAGAATAAGAAAAATGATTTAACAAAGAATTTGACGCTACCAGACTCAATTCCTCTTCGGAGCTTTAGACTGTTTCTAAACAACGAACAATTTCCATTCCAGGAGCAGACAATTGATCTTGAGAATGGACTATTTGCTGAGTTATACGATTCCTATATCAGATTCCAGCAGTCCTATTACAATAATATCAAACGCCCTTCTCCATTATTAACCCGTTCATCATTCAAACAAAGCCCTATCATTTGCTTTGACTGTAGTAGAACTGAGGACTTTGTACGGGAAGGAAGTGTAGATGTGAGATTGGAAATTGAACTTTCTAAAAGCTTCGAATCAGGCACTAGTTGCGTAGCTGTGATAATTCATGACAAACTTGTATCTTACACTCCGATTACTGGACACGTTCAAAAATATTGAGTAGGTAAATACTGTTTTGTTGACTATTTTTACAAAATAAATTTTTTTTTTTTGCAGATATATCTATTTAACCCATCCCTAACCATCTCTTCAACATGGATCATACATATGCCAAACCCCCACAACAACATCCTTCTATCGGTCAACAGCTCACAACATATTCCACAGGATTCCCTCAATCAAATGTAAGGGATATGGGTCTTCGACCGTCGGTGATTTTTCACACAAGCCACCTACAAAACCTGAATGTCACCTCTAAATACAACACCATTCAACAACGCCAGGGGTGCCCAAGATATCCGCGCCTCCAGGTGTCATGGGTGATGTGATTTTACGGCAAGATGACTGTGCTGTAGATATATATTTTCATAATTTACATAATATCAAATCCGTCGAGTATTTTTTAAATTCTTGTAAACATGTTCTCAAACATTATTTAATGGCATATCTTAACGCATGGAGGGGGTTGAAATTTAGCTTATGGGTAGAGTGTAAATTTCAGAAGCCACACATGAGCCACCTCCCTGAACCTAAAGAGACCCTTCTTGGAAATTTCAAGACTAAGGCTAATGCGTTATTGATGGGCAATGTATCAACAATTGAAGACATATTGGGAGAGAAAATTGAGATCATGCTCTCTGAGTTGGAGTCTTTCCAAAAGAAAGGTTCAGGGTGGTCATTATTATGTGTGGACGGCATTTTATTAAAGATGACCAAGTATCGTCCTTTAAAAGGTGGAGCAGGGTCTTTCTCTCTCCCCCAGGAGATCTTGGTTACAAGGAGTGTTATTAATGTAGTTAACGGTGATGATGTTCACTGTTTCAAGTATGCTATCCTTGGCTGTTTTACAACAGTAGAGGATAGTAATACCAACCGCACTCAATTTTATGAGAATTTGGTGCATAACATTGATTTCTCCTGCATTCAATTCCCGGTCAGACCATGTGACATACCGGTTTTTGAAAAAAGGAACAACTTTAGTGTTAATTTATATACTTTAGGGGATAAAAATGAAGTGTGTCCGTTTATGATCTCTAAGTTAGCAAACGAAGCCTGTTTACATTTTAATCTATTGTATCTGAAAGATGGCGAGCACAGTCATTATTGCTACATTAGAAATTTAAGTCGATTAGTGTACAGACAAATTAATAAACATAAAACCCATCATGAAATATGTAACCGGTGTTTCAAAACATACAATATAGATTGTTCAGGTAAGTCAGCAAATGAAAAACTTATAGAGCATAAGCAGTTTTGTAATAAGTTCAGTCCATGTCTGTACACATTTCCAGAGGATTCTGCTGTCAGTTTTTCAAAATTTAAGCACCTCACTACAGTTCCTATCGTAATTTATGCTGATATAGAATGTATGCTCAAGCCGATTTCTTCTTCTTCATCATCAATCCCTACATCAGGCGATCAACCGTGGACTTGTGCTAAAGATGTTCATGTTCCCACTTGTGCTGGTCTGTACGTAAAATCATACTATCCTGACCGTTTTAACAATAAATTGTTAACTTTCAAAGGCGCTAACTGTATAGATGATTTTATGACAGCTGTAAAGGGTATTTGCCAAGATGTTGAAAAGCTTTATTGCCCTAAAAATAAGCAACCTATCATATGGACCATATATGAAAAGGCAAAACATGACGTTCAAACTAACTGCGAAATTTGTTTGAGAGTTTTCGATAGTATTGAGGTTAAGAAAGTAGCAGACCATGACCATCTAAACGGGAAATACCGTTACACCTTGTGTAATGGATGCAATTTGAAATTGCAATTACCTAAATTTATTCCTATTTACTTTCATAACCTCAGCGGCTACGATTCGCACTTTATAGTTAGAAAATTGAACATTGACAAAGGGGACATTGAAGTCATAGCGCAATCGAGTGAAAAATACATTAGTTTTACAAAGAAATTTGAGGGCTGCTCCATTAAAGCTCGATTCTTAGATTCTTTTCGTTTCTTATCAACCAGTCTGTCCAAATTGGTGGAAAATTCGTCCGATTTCCCTGAGATGGAGCGAGTTTTCCCTAATGTTAATGATAGAGCTCTGTTACTTAGGAAAGGTGTCTATCCATACAATTATATCACAAATTGGGAAGTTCTGAAAGAAGTCTCCTTGCCATCAAAAGAATCTTTCTATTCTGATTTGAACGAGGAACATATTTCTGAAACGGATTATGCTCATGCACACTCTGTTTGGAAACATTTCAAAATTCAAAATTTATTGGAATACACTGAGCTGTACTTGAAAAGTGACATAATTTTGTTGTGTGATGTGTTTGAAAATTATCGTAAAATCAGCCAACTTCAATATGGCCTAGATGCCTCTTGGCATTTCACGTCACCTGGATTTTTCTGGGAAGCCATGTTGAAGATGACAGGAGTGAAACTGGAAATATTAAAGGATATTGATATGTTACAATTTATTGAATCGGGGATAAGAGGGGGAATCACACAATGCGTTCAACGACATGCAATAGCCAACAACCCATTGATCCCTGATAACTATGATCCATCAAAACCCAATAATTATATCATTTATGTAGATGTAAACAATCTTTACGGATTTTCGATGGGTCAACCACTACCGTATGGGAACTTTCAATGGGTTGAAAATGTTGATAATTTTGATGTTGTTAATATTTCACACGATGGAGAGTTTGGATTCATCCTCGATGTTGATATATCTTACCCTTCAGAGCTCCATGATATCCATTCAGATTTACCCTTTTTTCCCGAGTCTCAGAAACCGCCAGGAGCGAATGTTAAAAAATTATTAACAACTTTGTTAGATAAACATCATTATGTTTCGCACTATGTCAATCTTCAACAAGGTATTCGAGCAGGGTTGATTATCCGGAAAATCCATAGAGTTCTACGTTTTAAACAGTCAACGTGGTTAACGTCCTATATGGACTTCAACACCAGACTTAGGACTCAAGCCACTTCACAGTTTCACAAAGATTATTATAAGTTAGCCAATAATTCTGTTTTCGGTCGTTCAATGATGAATAAAAGAAATTTCAAGGACTTTAGGTTGGTAACAAACGAAGAGAAACTAATAAAATTAGTTAGTAAGACCAATTTTCATGATAGGTATATCTTCGATGAAAATCTAGTTGGTGTAAACTTGGATCGTGTCAAGGTTGTTTTTGATATGCCTATCTATGTAGGTTTCACTATACTTGAGCTGTCAAAAGCATGGATGTATCATCTATATTATGATAAGTTACGTCCAACGCTTGGCGGCCAAGATAACGTTAAATTATGTTATATGGATACCGATGCGTTCATCCTAGATGTTACAACAGACAATATCTACGATACGTTGAAAGAGTCATTATCTGAATTGATGGATTTCAGTGATTATCCAACTGAACATTTCTGTCATTCAGAGACTAACAAAAAAGTTGTTGGTAAACTAAAGGATGAAACAAATTCGGTCCCTATTAAACAATTCGTTGGTCTTAGACCAAAACTTTATTCACTCCAATATGGGAGTAAAACGATCACGAAGGCTAAAGGTGTTAAAAATGTTTCCTTAAAGAAACATGTAAAGTTTGATGATTACCTTACCACCCTCATGACAGAAGGAAATGTATACTGTAATTATTCTAAAATAACATCTAAGATGCATACTGTTAAAACTACAATGCATAGAAAACTTGCATTATCATTTTTTGATGACAAACGTCAGATTCTGGAAGATCGTGTTCATACCATACCTTATGGTTATAACGGTGGTAGGGAATATCCTAGGCTTATTAGCAATTAATGTTTAAGTAGAAGAATAAGTTTGTAACTATCCATTAATAGTAGCAACTTGATGTAAAAACGAAATAACATTATGTACTACTTATTAGTCATTTCAAGAAAGAAGGACCAAAAATGAAATGTATATAACATTTTTCTATTTGATCAAAAATGTATTTATTCGTTTTCAAAAATTATCATAACTGTTACATACGTAATTACACAATTTTGTTCACAATTCAACGTTTTTTTCATTTTCCCATGTGTTGTATGAGTCATCAAAACCAAGCCATTTGATGAGAACTTTACCTTTTCTTCTTTTTAGTATTTTTTCAACCAAATATTGATCTGGGAAGTTGGTTTTCTTCATCTCTTTCTCGTAAAATCGGCCTTTTATCTCATTTCCGTAGACATCATGCAAATTATAAGTTGGTACTTTATCGTCTCTTCGTATGCGTGCAATGGTAAACTGCTCGTTGGTCCATGAAGGTAAGTATCCTTTGTCTAATAGGTTTTTAATTTTCGACACACGAACTCGATCTCCAATAGCAAATTTTGGGGGGTACTTCATTACTTTTGGAAACAGACGTTCAAGGATAGTTTTTTCATCCTCCTTCTTCACATCGGCTGGCTTCATACCAATAGATCTATGTATCCTATTATTATATCTCTTCAGAAGGGAAGGAATCAAATCCACCCATTTCCTGTTCCCCTGGACACTGAATTCTATCCACATCCATTGTTTGATAGTTCTATTAAACCTCTCAACTGTTTGAGCTTTAAGCTCGGAGAAAGTACTATACATATTGATTTTCTTTTTCTTCATCAATTTTGTAACTTGAGGATTGTAAAACTCTCGACCTTGATCAACATGAAAATGTTTGGGAGTAAGCTTGCTTGATTGAAAAATTTCCGATAAAGCTTCGCTCACTTCACCACCCGATTTAGTCTTGAGAGGTTTGGCCCATGCTTTCTTAGATCCAACATCGATGACTGTCAATAAATATTTGTAACCTCTATCAGGGTGTAATCGCAGATCCACTAAATCTGCCTGCCACAAGTCATCGAGCACCCCCTTTATCAAAACTCGGGACCTTGGGAAATTCCGTCTTTTGGGTTTGTGAAGTTCTTCTGCTAACTTTCTCTTTAAACTCATGTTCACTATTAGCTGGCTGAAACACTAATACCTATATCCAATGGTTGAAGGAGTATAATATAATATAATCATTTTATTACTGTAAAATATATATTTGAAATTTTACAATTTCTAAATTTCAGCTAATTAGTTAGACGTTGGTTCCCATTTCTTCCTTTCGAAGGTCGTTGACAATGTAGTTGAAATCTCTTGAGTCCAGATCGAACAATGGTGAGTGAGTTTGATGCATAGAAGCACTCGGTGCAACAAAAGATGTTTCATCAATTGGAGGAGTCACTGACGTTGAAGTACTCATAAGGTTTGAAATTTCTGAGAGATAGGTAAAGAGTTTTTTAACGTCTTGACGGTTGAGACTTACTTCGTTGAATCTCACTTTCACCTCCGGTAGCCAAGGGATTTTTTCATACATAACAACAGCTCGCCTCTTACCAAATGTTGGAGTACAGATTTGTACCCGTATCGACCAGGTGTCCGATAGTATTACAGGTTCCTTACTAGTATGTCTGGTGGAAGTCTGTTGCAGGTATGCAGGTAAGTTGGTACGTAGATTCTCTTCGATTGATAACCATTCATCTGCTGGTATAATGAGAAAATGTGGTCGATTGAAAATCATTACTTGTCTGAGTCCTGATTCATCATCCTTGCTCACAGTGATTCCTCTCTGCCCACGAGTGTTGAAACTAAATTTTTTGTACTCCAACATCATAATTTGATGAAGTTTATCTTACGACAACCAAATACGGACTAAATGATCCTTTTCATGAATAGACTGAACTAGACTAAAAAAAAAAAAAAAAAAAAAAAAAAAAAAAAAAAAAAAAAACCATTGGTTGGGAGGGGGGTGACCAGTTTAATTGAGGGATTTATCCCTCCAATAGGGTGTCGTTATTGGTTAGTTCAATAGATGTTACATTTCAGACTCCCCTCTACTTCTTTTTGTTGTTTCCGTAGTTCGCTTATCCTGGTTTTACATTTGCAATGACAAAAACTGAAGTAACGGCATTTTTCACACGCCATCCCATCAACACAATCTCCAACATGTTCGAAACATTTAAGTAAGCAGCAATAAGACTTAACGTCTTCACGGTCAGACATCTTGAATAAAACTAACTCATAGAACCTGAGATTGTGTGTGCTTTATACCTACTGAGAGATATTTTTCTTTTATTATTATCATCATTATTTTTTTATGTGAAATAAACATTGCCCCATCCTCGCAATGTTCAGTGTGTGACAACCATTATGAACTCACACTCCTTTTTTTCTTCTTTTTTTTCTGATTTAATTTTTTTTTTTTCAATTTATTTATTTATTTATTCATTCATTACACATTTACATTTCATATTTAAATAAATTAGTTAAAATCGATGAGGAAGGTCCTTCCGAGTTTTCCTCTGTATACAAGCGTGTAGACAGTATTTGATGAGTTGTAATTATCCACATCTTCTGGAGTGATAGCTTCTGAGATCCTTTTAGGCAGGTATACCCGAAACGTATTTTCTTCTTCTTTTAGTATTTGGCCATCAGTAAGTTCTTGGAGATATACTTGTACTGCCGGACCATGTTGAGTTTGCACTCTGCTCATTTTCATAACAGCATAAGGTGTGTCTATCGCTAGACTTTCCACCGATCTGAGTTCAACAACTGTGGCGGCCCTTTGGAGCTTGTTCAGTAGAGAGTTCATCTGCAAACAGATAGAAAATACGATTATTTAACAAAACAAACATAACATGAATAATGCAATATTTAGGAATAACTGATCAAAGAAAGCAAAGTATGACAATATTCACATACCCTGTATCGATGGAAGAGTTGACCAGAGAAGAAGAAGTCTCTTGATGGATATCACTAGACAGTACGAGTTTTCAAAACGGGATTACCTATATGAAAGAAACCCTCCCACCACGGCTACCTAATGTCGTGAGAGGGGGATAGAACTTGGATGTACTGTGGGGAGAGGGAGTGTCAGTAACCTCAGGATTCATGAGAATACTTGCATAGCTGACCAGCTAGTTCCTGGTAGATATGAATGGTGACCTTGACACGTGCTACTGTTTCAGAGCCCTGTTAAAACTTGCTCCATGCTGACACATTTCTTTCCCACGTTCCTTTGATTCCTGGTGAATGCTGACCATTCAGGTTTCATGTATCAAGTGCTATCATATGACAACCTGACAGAGCTTTCATTAGAGGGGGAGCAGGAGTATTTGAAAATTGACGGGTTAGAAAAAGGTAGGAGATTAATTACCAGATGATGATTAAGATGGCATGAGAAGAAGAAGAAGTGGGGTGCGGGAGGTGTTTGAAAAATTACAGGGTGGTGGGGAGAACATTTGGAAATGGACGGGGAAAGCCTACAACTGTTGGTGGAGGGGGATATGACAGTTGGAAAAGGTGGGAAACAGCTGGTCTTATGTCATTATAGGGAGGGGGCGAAGGGGGAGTATTTTGAAAATTGGAGGGAAAGCTATATGGAGGGAGAGAGGGGAAATGACCGTTGGGAAAGGCGGGAAACAGCTGGTCTTAAGTCATTAAAGGGAGGGGTCGAAGGGGGAGTATTTTGAAAATGAGAGGGAAAGCCATATGATTGGTTGTATGGAGGGAGAGGGAAATGACCGTTGGAAAAGGCGGGAAACAGCTTGTCTTATGTCATTATAGTGTAGGGTCGAGGGGGGGGGGGGGGTATTTTGAAAATGAGAGGGAAAGCCATAAGTTGTATGGACAATTTGGAAAAAAGGCGGGAAGTTGATAAACAGCTGGCTGGTCTTATGTCCTGAAGGGAGGGGGGGGGGAGTACTTGAAAATTAGAGGGAAAGCCATAAGTTGTATGGAGGGTGGAGGGGGAAATGATAGTTGGAAAAGGCGGGAATTTGGTAAACAGCTGGTCTTATGTCATTTAAGCGAGGAGGGGGGGGGGGAGTATTTTGAAAATGAGAGGGAAAGCTATATGGTTGGCTGTATGGAGGAAGAGGGAAATGACAGTTTGAAAAAAGGAGGGAGATTTACCTATATCACTGCTGCATGGAGGAAGAGGGAAATGACAGTTTGAAAAAAGGAGGGAGATTTACCTATATCACTGCTGCATGGAGGAAGGGGGAAATGACCGTTTGAAAAAAAGGAGGGAGAATTACCTATATCATGGCTGGAGGGGGGTGGAGGAATATTTAAAAATAACCGGGAAATAATTTTGAAAAGTGGCGGGGATAATTGGGTGGATACTTTAAAGAAAATCGTAGCATGGATACGTCTGCCTAAAAGTATCCATGCAATGTCTTCTCGGTGCTTTATAGCATCCATGCGATGACGTACTTCGTGACGTCACAGGGCTCTGACGTTAGATGACCTTGGGATGGAGAGGGGGGAGTGATAACAGTGATACCCAGTACCCCCACATTGACACTACTCATATCCCTTTACAAACCCTTATAAAGCCAAAAATAATATTCATCTGTCTCACGGGAAGGAAGAATTTTATATTTAGGCTTCCCCATAAAGCCCCACCCCTATGCATCGGATCCGGAAGTGAACCCCCCTATGTCCTTCTCCTGTCACAGAAACTCTCAAATACGGGAGAAAAGTTCGATCCATTGAGCCGTTTTTGCGTGATTGAAGGACATCCAGACACCAAATTCAAAATCAGCATGGTTCGACTCCATTTCACGCGAAACGAATAACTGAAAATACCCAAGGAACACCTCGGAACATTTCGGCTTCATTAACATTTTTATATTTAGGCTTCCCCATAACCCCCCACCCCTATGCATCGGATCCGGAAGTGAACCCCCCTAGGTCCTTCCTCGGTCAAAGAAGCATTTAAATACGCGAGAAAAGTTCTATCCATTGAACCGAATTCGAAAATTTAAAATTTTTATAGTTCGGCTTCCCCATAAGCCTCTACCCATATACATCGGATCCAGGAATGAACCCTCCTATGTCCTTCCCCGATCACGGAAACATTTTAAATACGGGAGAAGGGTTCGATCCATTGAGCCGTTTTTTCGTGATTGAAGGACAGACAAACAAACAGAAAGACAGACGCCAAATTCAAAATCTGCATGGTTCGACTTCATTTCACGCGAAATAAATAACTGTAGTGAAATTTTTCGATAATACCCAAGGAACAGGAAAATCGTCTTTCATTTAGTTGTATAGATTGACGTGCCCGTTGCGAAAATTGGGAACAAAAATGAACAAAAATGATGGGAAGTTGCAAGTGAAAGGTCCTTCAACCTAACGAACATAATTTGTCATCTGTGCGCTAACATACTCCGCCGCGGTGGAACATTCAAGTTTAAACAAAAAAAAAATTTTAGTAACATAGCAAAGCTTACCAGTACCACAGTGAGGGTATCAGTTCTCGTGATACATGAAATATACCTGCACGAAAAAAGGACTTGTAGGGACGCCGTAATTACAAGACGTACAAACTCGAATGAACAGTGCATTACGGAGCCAAAGGATATTTTCTTTCTGAGACTTTCGCGCTTCACAAAAGGGTAATGTTTGGAGCCATTGTTCCAGTGGGTGGGATATTCGAGAGAGGTAAGACCGTGGACCCGGATCGAAGGAGAAAGTTTCGCCCCAACATAATTTGTAAGCAAAAGGGTTTCGTGAGAAGGGTACAGGGGAAGGATGGAAAAGGGAGGGGATGTCCCTGGAAGAATAGCAGTCTCTAAGATAAAGGTGCGCGGTATAAAAATCCCCTTCCTTGCTCTTCTCCCGTCCTCGATGCTTATTAACCCGGAGTTTACAACAAACCTGAAACGAGAAAAGGGTTGAAGCAGCAAGCGAGGTAAGCATTTCTTATTCACGAAAAAAGAAAAAAAAATCGAAAAGAACGAGATCCCTCTCCGACTATTGTTGGAACCGAATCTTAAATCAGACTTCTGCATGATGTAGCTGTAATTGACAAAAGAAGAAGGTAAACGCTGATGACAGGAACAGATAGAATTCTGTAAATAGATCCTTCTTTTTATTGAGTATCTTGATCCTATCGACTCAAATGATGTTGTTCAGTCCACTTACGCCCGCTTTTCCAGCCTTCACCAATTCCAGTGGAGTGAGCAAACGGGAAAGAGGAAGAATAAAATAAAATAAAATAAATAAATTTGTCCTAGAAGATCTCTTTTAACGTCACAGGGAGCGCTGCCGCTTTACTCGGTTGTACTCGTCTTTTTATGTACGTATACCGTAATACATTCTCCCTTCTTCTTTCGTTTTATTCACTTTCCTCTCGCGTCATTCGTAAGTTTCTCACGAAAGAGCATGTCTAGAATATTCGAATGAGCCTCCATAGTTTAATCAGTGATTTATGTTGAAGCTCCGTGAATTTGAAACTGAAGGGCTCGTTCCCACAATGTAGACCTGGACAAACAATTTGATGAAGGCGGTAAAACGGGGCGAATCCGAGCGCCCACTTGAACGCAGGAAGAATATTCAATCGCGAAGAGCCAGGAATAACCGAATAATAAAATGCTGGCTCAGGCTCGGAAGTCCCAGTCGCCCGAGTGGAGAGGAAGGCAATCAATCAACAAGGCCGAACTGTCTGGCAAACACGGTAAGTTAAGCCAAGCAGGTAATTAATGTGCGGTAACGTGCGATGCTGATACCGAGATCGCGATATGAGAGGCTCGCAAGGGGTAGAGGATATGAGAATCCCCTATCACTAATGAAATTCTCAGGAATCTCCTGGATATGCTAGTTCTTGGAGATGTTATGGACGATAAGGAAGACCCAAGTGAAATTATCGGTCGCTAAGTAAGTAACTTCTCTTGAGCTATTAGCAAACACTTGCCCCAATATGAAGGAAATCTTAGCACCTTCAGGGTAGGAATTTCCCTTTCGTGTTGCGTATCTACTTCGACTCCAAAGTGACCAGTGAAATTCACCAGTTTCCAACTAAATTCATGAATATGGGAATTATATGTTTATCTTAAAGGTTGTTACAGATATCGTAAGAGTTGTTAGGTCAAGTAGTTTGAGTAGTTGTGTAAGTCAGCCCAAATCAAGATCAATGTTATGAGGGGTACTCGGGTAGCGTAACTCTAAAGTAACTCTACCCAAGGTCATTTGACTTGGCAGCTATTATAATCAAATTTTGTGGTTCCATGAACAATTCAGTGACATCGTCTTGATCTAGCATTTTAAGGGGTTATTTAATACCGATGGTTTCATGTTCCCACAAATCTTTTATATTGTAATCGTTGAGAGAAGCGTCAGGCAGTGTAAATTTATTGGGCACCCTTCCTCTTTCTCTTTGTACGCATGCAGAAAAGGATAACAATTCGCCAGGAGGTGCCTAGTTCTCCGGTTGCCTTGATATTGTCCTACCCAAAACAGTTTTTACCAGAAACAAGGAACAACAACAGTCACTTCCATTCATATTTCGACGGGTGATCTTTACGTACATCATTAGCCATTTCCCGGTGTAGAACACTGAAAAACGTATGAAACACTAGCACCAGTTTGGTAGGTAGCTAATTTTATAACTTCCCTACTGTGAATAATTGAGAACAAAATCAGCTACTATTCTCTCCTCTTCATCTTCCTCTCACGTTCTCAACTCCTCCTCAATGAAAATATTTTTTTCAAGCGCGGGACAGGTTTTTGCGAACAGAGGACCTCAAAAAACACAATGAGCACAAGAACTAAGGCCACGAGGTCGCAATTGCCACTGTGTCATGTCATAACACCTCCAGAAACTTTACGGCGTACCAGTCGTAAATTTCAATTTTTCAAACCCAAATGATGTAAAAAAAACTCACATACACGAAGTACCCCAACGAGGTTCTCTCAGGAGAACTAAAACTCTGCAAATTCTTGACACAACGGTTTATTATCTTCCTTGTGCAGATCACCCTTCTGTCTATACCAGACTGTATTGCAAATCGGCACCATACCATATTCTCACCGTACTCATACCATACCATACGAATTTCTTTCCTATCATACCATACTGTATTATACCAAATCATACATACGATAATATACCATACCATACTCATACCATGTCATACAAACCGAGTGAATATTGAAATGTCATCCATTTCTGACCTATATTTAAAATTTCAAGTATCTAGCTCATCATCAAAATTTAATTTGTTTAAACAAATAGGTATTATTTAAACAATTTTACAGACAAGAAACCGAGTGAATATTGAATTGTGATCCAGTTCTGACCTATTTGTAAAATTTCAAGTCAATAGCTCATCATCAAAATTTAATTTGTATTATTACAAAAAGGTATTATTTAAACAATTTTACAGATGAGAAACCGAGTGAATATTGCAATGTGGTCTATCCCCGACTCACGGTTAAAATTTCTAGACTGTAGTTTACCGGGAAGATGAAAAAAGGTAGTTTTATTCTGGGCGTCTGGAGGTTGGGTCACATAACGGCCGTTTTCGACGCGAAAGTTTAGTGTTTTTCCTAAACCTTTGCGCGGTCACTGTGAACGAATGGCTGGTCGCACAAAAATCCAATTGGTCTTAAAAGATTCGTAATTTTTCAGGTCATTCAAAAGTGAACTAAAAAGTACACCCTTCCATGAGAATTTTTAGAGATATGACATTGTCGAAATTTCAAAGTTCGTTTTGAACCCCTTCCCGTTGACCTAGGGTTATGAAAAGTTTCGAGGATCATTGTGGGGCTGGTCCAAACCCAGAAACAGGGGCGGCTCGTGGGCTCAGAAACTGGTGGGGCACCAGGGCAATATTTAGGTGCATACCTACCTATTAGGTACTCACTATAGGAACTAAACTCAAACTACCCTTACAGCTAAACTGCTTCATAATTAATGGTATGCAGCTCTTAGCAAGTCAGGAAACATCGTTCTCCAAAGAGTTCTCTTGAGGAGAGGGAAGATTACTGACCACTATCCAGGATTACCGACGAGGAGGTGGCTGCAAGGCAATCCCACCTACCCACCAAAATAATTATCTTCAAAATTATAGGAAGAATAAAAGAGAAATTGTGACTGTACGAGTACTATTCAAAGAGTACATTATAAAGGTAGTCAAAAAATTATATTATTGGAGTTTCTATTACTGGGGTTTTTAAAAATTAGCAATCGCGACCATCTGCTTCCTAGCCAAGTGGTACCTTGAAAACCCCCTCTAAAAATGTCCTCTTATGCCCAGATTGCACATACGTTTTCTTATCCAATCGTATCACAACATTTTGAGCGATCACAGAACAGCAAGATTGATTTCAACTAGCTTTTAGAGTTCGTTGGTTAGCTCAAAGCTCGAGTCAACGAAGTCACCATCAGTTTCAGGGATAACAAATAAAACAGTATTCTCAACGGTTGGCTGAGCTACATAATAATATTATGTATATTACTGTTATTAACTTACAGAATGTAGAAATCAACAAATGAGATTCCCTTGGGCGAATAGTGATCCACGTAGTATAGTAGGGTTTTCTGTGGATCCACTTCAGTCTTGACGACTAGCAAAGCGTTCACGCGTTGCACGTGAGATATTAAATTTCAATGTTTAGTTGATTAATATTATGGAGACAATAATTCACTTTTACTATGATGAGTAAATACAAAGCTAAAAACCACCAGTCAATGCATTCAAAATAATATTATAACGTCAGGCAACGTTTTGATATCATTCTTATCAAACATGGAAGAAAGCATGGAAGAATGAAACTCGTTCTTCCTTGACAAGGAACGATTCAACGATCGATTGTTTTCGGCGTTCAACTTGATTCGATATTTTGGCCACCGCCCGGAACGCCTCCTATCTCGCAACACAGAGTGCCTTCCCCCACCCCAGGAAGCGCCTATACCTTCAACATTGAGACTGGGGCACTTCTGGTCGATCCGATAATCGACTTTTTTAATCGATAAATCGAAACAAAATGCGACTCAGTGGAAGTGGGTAGTCATGGAGGAAGGGAGATCTCCCTTCTTCCATGGTGGGTAGTAGTAGGTAAGATTTTTTTCTCCTTGTTCTATGTTTTTTCTGTTTTCCTTTGCAAATTTTTGGGTGGGGCGAGGGCCAAGGTGGCCTTATGGACGAGCCGCCACTGCCCAGAAACCCAATTTTGTAATTTTAGCTCAACGCTAACTGGG
Organism: Stenodema calcarata; assembly: GCA_963920205.1. Lineage (NCBI taxonomy): Eukaryota > Metazoa > Arthropoda > Insecta > Hemiptera > Miridae > Stenodema > Stenodema calcarata. Next base: position 55,417,781 of record OY986048.1, on the reverse strand, counting down.
CAAAGTGGCACGGACGGCGGACGGCGTACGGCGTACGGCGTACGGGGGACGGCGTACGGGGGACGGCGTACGGGTGACGGACGGATTTTTTTTTATTCGATTTTCTGAATCTACGTATCTTGAAACGTAAACCAACAAATTTTGAGGGGGGGTTAAAAAAATATTTTCTTTGGGCGATTCCAATGGTTCATTATCGAAGATAATAAACCAAAAAACTCTGCAAATTCTTGACACAACGGTTCATTATCTTCTTTGTACAGATCACCCTTCTGTCTAGATCACTAGGTCTAAATGTCTAGATCGTAAATGTTAGATTAATTATTATTATTAATTATCACTAATTATTAACAATTTTATAAAGTACCTAGTGAAAATTATTATAATTTATTGTTAGGTATTAATAATTTGTATTTATTATTAATAATAATTATTATTAATTATGATTAATTAATACGATATAATTCTGGGGTTTTTAATACTACGTCGGTAATAATTTTTCTATAAAAGAAGTACCTACCAACAAACATTCGAAATTACCTTCATTTCCGTAGCACGAAACGCACCTCAGAACAACAAACTCGACATCACTTAAGCCATATGTTGTTCCAAAGAGCTTGTTAGTATGAAAATGGACCTGTATTTCAACAGTTTGATTCACGATCGGGTTGTGAGGCACAATCTTTGAGCCGTCATTGTGAACGAACGGCTGGTCGTACAAAGCTGCGGATGGTCTTAAAAAATTCTACGGAACAAACTCTATCTAAATATGAAATAAAAAACATACCGTTCTATATGAATTTTTCGAGATATGAAATTTTCAAAATTTCAAAATTCGTTTTGAACCCCTTCCCCTTCACCTAGGGTTATGAAAAGTTTCGAGGACCATTGTGGGGCTGGTCCGAACCCAGAAACCAAATTTCGTAATTTTAGCTCAACGTTAACTGGGCAAAGTGGCGCGGACGGCGGACGGCGTACGGCGGACGGCGGACGGCGTACGGCGTACGGCGTACGGCGTACGGCGGACGGACGGATTTTTTTTTATTCGATTTTCTGAATCTACGTATCTTGAAACGTAAACCAACAAATTTTGAGGGGGGGTTAAAAAATTTTTTTCTTTGGGCGATTCCAATGGTTCATTATCGAAGATAATAAACCAAAAGGAAGAGAGAGAACGTACCTGGGGAGAGGGTCTCCTGGGGGTGACGGGTGGAGCACAACTCGAAGTAAAGTTACCCAAGGCCTCTCGTTCATAAACGTTGCGAAAGCTTGCGCAGAACAAAAATGGTGCGCCTGGGGTGGCTGTACACCCCACCTGGTCCACAACAGGTTAATTCCTTGCCGGGATGAGCCGGTTTTCATTTCTGTTTACTGCGCTATACGTACAGACATCACTACAATCTTACGATCGGAATTTCTTGAAACTAGGTAGAAGAGGTCATAAGAAGATTCCCCATGAACACAGCAATACCACTTTGTGGATGGGCTATCGCAAATTTGAAATAGCTCGTTAAAGCCACATCTAACTTTATCATCATTAATTTCGTTCACTCTAATAGGAATTCAATATTGATTTCATATTACTTAGCTCACCATTTCAAAGGTTAAACTTGTATCAGTAGAATAATAACTCAGTTTCAAAACATCCATGCATTCCCTTCAGGCGAATGTTGAATATTGAATTTTGAATATTTTTCAAACGAAAAAAAGAGCGGGGATTACCTACTTTGATGATGAAAATCACCAGGAGTGACGAAAGACGGTGAACAACATTAAATGTTATAAATTTTATAAATTTTATAAATTTTATACCCATCCAAAATCATAGATGAGGACTCATTGATTTTGGAGATTACCGATTCTGGAACCCATTTTGAATCTCGTTTCTAGAGTCTACTTACTTATCCCTAATTCATAATAACCTTGCTCATCCTTAGAACCTACAGACCTTTCTACATCAACGTAGGAAGCATCCAGCTACCTCTACACACCAATGACGGATACCACTAGACCACATCAACCAACAGAAACTCCAACGAAATAGAAGATCCTCCCCTTAAGACCTCACGACTTCATCCTAGTTGTCAGCGTTCAAGTTTGCAGACTCTTTATTATTGTTAAAGATGAAAAAGTAATAGCAGTACTGAGTTGTCATTAAGCATTCCCACGTATTCAACTAGTCAACTAGTCGTTTCACAACCCTGTAAACTCATGTATGGGTCATTCTCCCAGAAAGCGACATTTTGATGTCCGGAGCGTTTTCCATGCCCCATCATAATTTTTTGATTTGAGATTTTTTTAAATTATTGTATTTGACTTTACCGAGAACCACTTTTCTAATTTTTACTATTAATGAGTTCATTCGATAGAAAAAAAGAACTCTCTGTCCCTGTCTAGGCTCGACCTTCCCAACTTTGATGTCCTGAAAAACGGTTTTTCGAGGGTTAATTGAGAATTGAGAATTTACACCCTCACAGTACCTTTTTCAACCTTTTGAGATTCTTCCTAAAGGGGTTCTCTTAATTTTGAGTTAATTTCTTTCAAAAATAAGAGGAGAATATGTTTGTCCGGACCTTTTGCACGTGTCACCTCTTCCAAGATGTTTCTTGAATTTCAACGGACACAGCTGTTTTTCCCCGCTGATTTTCTCCCACCATTCGATTCCCACGCACTTCAGCCGTTCAGAACACTGGCCAGCAGTTCGTTTCACTTCTTTTCAAAGCGTCAGCGTTTGAACATTTATCATTTTTCAACATTGAGATTTGAAAATGTCACTCTCTGGGAGAATGGCCCATATAGTAAAATATAATAGAAAGTACCTATATTGACCATAATAATGAGCCATTAAGTAATAAATAAATATACAATTATACAAAGGCAAAGAGGTGGGTTCGAAGTTGAAAAATGTCTGGGAGGGTCATAGCATCGAACTCGTACAAATAGTCAATATATCCACGATCGATGGTTCCCTCTTCGAAAGTCGAGAGGTGATAATTATCATAATTATAATAATAATTATGATAATTATAATTAAATTGAATAATATGATATATTGAAGTAATCATGGAAATTTGAATACGTTGTAGTTTGAGTGCATTGCATTATTCCAGTGGTCAAGCCACTGAGAGAATTACTTCACTGAATGAAACGACCAATTTATGGTATCAGTTTACAACTCGCAGTGTATATGAACCAGGGATTTGATACGTGATACATCTACGAAATGACATTGCGGGAATGCCGTGTGTGTGCAAGTGGGAAGGAATATATCATACAACATGATTTAGCAGGAATTCATAGGTGACCTCATTTGATCACTCCCCAAATACTACTAACTTTCGACCGTAATTGGATCAGTCGTATACTCCCTGAACATTTTCAAATTGAATCAGATTCTTAGTTGTGGAGTTGAACCTGTGACACGGGCTCGACCGCAGACGGACTCGGAATCAAATTAGCAGTCGGTCGTAATTATTGGAAATAGTCCTAATTGGTTTTCTAGGCTGCTTGAACTATCTAAATTATTATAGCTACCGGCATCCCGTGGAACTGTATTGAATGTTGGGTCTAGTGGGTAACTCGCAGCTGGACAATCCTTGCGGATCAAAGGATATATGTGGGAAGAAAGTTTGTAAAACCTCACCTGACTCGAGTTTCAGCTACCATAATATTGATTTATTAGCCCGCCTGCTTACCATCTTGGAGCATGAGTGAATGATGAACTCCATGGTTCATGTACTCAAATGTGGGTCAATTCAAAGTTTGATCTGGATAGTGATGTTAGTTATCTTAGTGATCTTAGTTTCGTGAATAATTGTTTCGTGAATAATAATTACCAAAAACTGTCAACTTCCTCAAACATGGCGGGACTGAGGCCAACATTCTGTAGCACACGAGACTCCACACTGAGGATTTTCGTCTTCTGCTCATCCATCAGGCTACCTTCTCGTAATGTTTGTAACGTTTTAAGATATTAGTCACTTGATTCATCCAGTGAACAAACGGTGGAAGTGAACAAGAAATATTCCAGTTTGACCTGATGCCAAATAATGAGAAAACTGGAATTATCATCACTCGGCGATTGACCTAATTATACTCTCTCTCGAGATTCACAGAGCATGTTTACACGCTCCATTATTCTACCTAATTCAAAACCTCCAACCCACTTGATGGATTTATAATTATATTCTTCGCTCCTCGTTCCCTCTAAAATAATGGTCGTTCGTTCGTAGGGAGGAGGCGAGGGCGGAGCGGGAATAAATCATATCGGGTTGTCTTGCTTGGGGATGGGGCTTGGAGCGCAGCTTTATGGGTGGGTAACTCGTACAGCAGGGTTGGCAATAATCTATATAACTAAATTTAGAAACGATTTTCGTGTTCCTTGGGTATTATCGAAAAAATTCACTACAGTTATTCGTTTCGTGTGAAATGGAGTCGAACCATGCTGATTTTGAATTTGGTGTCTGTCTGTCTGGATGTCCTTCAATCACGCAAAAACGGCTCAATGGATCGAACTTTTCTCCCGTATTTGAGAGTTTCTGTGACAGGAGAAGGACATAGGGGGGTTCACTTCCGGATCCGATGCATAGGGGTGGGGCTTTATGGGGAAGCCTAAATATAAAAATCTTAAATTCTTCCTTCCCGTGAGACAGATGAATATTATTTTTGGTATTTAAGATTATAAGGGTTTGTAAAGGGACATGTAAGAGTTATAATCCGTAAAGCGACAGGTAAGAGTGGCAGATGGATCCATCCCGAGTTCAGCCCGTCCGGGACAGGTAACACAGGTAGATGGACACACCCCGAGTTTTGACCGTCAGCGACGGGACCGACAGCAAGTTAACATAAATTTTTTAAACAGTGTTCAAAACACAAGCCAAAAAAAACAAGGTGTTTAAACCAGTTTTCAATTTAAGCAATGTTTAAAACAGCTGTTTAAAACATCAGGTTGAAAAAAAAAAAAAAAAAAAACTGTCTTATTTGCCAAACTTCTTCTATTTGCTGGGAATTGGAATGATATCTCTATAGTCTATCGTGTTGCATTGTTCATTCACTCTCTCCCGGGTACCCCCTTTCAATTTTCGAGGGATTGAGTTTGAGCATCAACTAATTCTGAAGATTGATGAATGACCGGACCTAACCCTGAGCGCCCGAGTTCAGAGTTCACTATCTACTTCAAATATTCAAATTCCATTGGTAACAAGCTGCTTCTTTACAATCAAGTACTCAAGCCAGTTTGGATGTATGGAGCGCAGTTGTGGGGCTGCACAGCTCCAACCAATAGACAGATCATTCAACGTTTCCAGAATTCTGTACTACGATGTATCACTGATGCGCCGTGGTACTTCCGAAATGAGGCACTCCACCGTGAACTTCAAGTTGACAGCGTGGATGTGGTGATCAAGAAGCGAGCAACGGCTCATCTTGCCAGACTAAAAGATCATGTGAATGAGGAAGCTGTAAAGCTCCTGGATGTGCAAGATCTAACTCGACGCCTTAAGCGTTTGAAACCGCATGAGCTTGTGTAGGAAGTGAATGTGATATGTTCGAGAGACAAGGGACAAAGTTATGCATCTTAGGTCCTGAATAGTGTGTTGTAGTAATGTAAGTCAGATTTGTATTGTTAATGAGATTACTCGGTGCAATAAAAGCCTTAAAAAAAAAAAAAAAAAAAAAAAAAAAAAAATTTATGTAAGTAAAATTAGGTACTGGTACACTTGTAACTGGTATACTTCACATTCAGAAGAAAAATCCAATATTGACGACGTTGCCAATTTGTAGTAGACTACATTTACATTACGATGATTTTGCCTGAGTAGCAAGAAAAACTAAACACAATCTAGATTAAATTGTTTTAAACTGGTTAAGACTAATGGTGGTTTGTTTAAAACAAAAAACTGTGTTAATAAGTAAAACTGTATTTTTTTTCGTTCTTAAAAAAAACATATTTTTTGCCAACCCTGCGTACAAGGCCCCAGTATGGGCGATGTTCAGTTCGTAGGTAAAACAACACGAAATTCTGAAAACGATACAAACATTACGAGAAGGTAGCCTGATGGATGAGCAGAAGACGAAAATCCTCAGGACCTCAGCCAATAGTGTGGAGTCTCGTGTGCTACAGAATGTTGGCCTCAGCCCTTTTGGGTTTGAGGAAGATGACAGTTTTTTGCAAACGAACAATTATTTACGAATTTATTCACTCTTCAAATTCACTAAACTAAGACTATACAAAACGTATAGTTCAATCAGTAGCATGTAATGAAGTCGGAGGCTGGAGTCGAGTAAACGATTGAGATGTTTGAAAGGAAAGGGGACTGAAGGATTTATGGACGAATTGATGATGAAGCTGCATAGGGAGTGAGGACAAACCGAGAAATCGATGAGAATAAGAACACAAAGACATAGTACACTTAATTGAAGCAGAAATTATACAAAAGTCGGATGTATCGAACAAGTCATTGAACAAATCAGGCGTTTAAATGTTGGTCTCACATGAATCGATCGTTCGTCGTTGAAATCAAGTTATGGCCTTGTTAAAATAATGTCAGCAGAGGAAGGCCCAAAGATAATTAAAAGAGCCAGATTGGCCACAACAAGGAGGAGAGGCCGACTTAGGAACCGATGGTCAGATGAAATTCTTCTGGATATGAGATTCTAAGGGCTCGAAAGGAGCCAGAATGATCAGCTACAGTGTGCGGGAAAAACCCTGTTTTATGTTCCACTTGCCTCAAACCTATCCACGGATCTTCCAGACTAACCTCGTTTTTAACCTATACGTTCGAAACAATCAGGATCCTTTACTTCGGTAAGAGAATGAAAAAGATGTATACCTAGTTGATAAACAAAACTCAACACGACTGTATGAATATTTACAGTCAGTCAGAGGAATACACTCGACCATTATTCGACTTCCTTTTGTTCAGCTATGTGCACAAAAATGCATCAAGGTTATAGAGCCTACAATAATACTAAGAGAAATGATTATTTATTAAAAATGATTATCAGAAGGGAACAACCCCTGGGACCCGATTGTGTATGATGGGCGAAAGCGACGAGAACGTAGTACTCAGGATAATTGGTAAAATAACGAAGGGTACAATATCCGAATGTCAGGGAGGATTAGAAGTTACACGACGAAGAATAACGGATAAAATAACTGTTTGGAAAGAGGCTGTGCTGGGGGTGAAAAACCTGAAGAGACGCTACACCAGGAAAGGCCCTGCATGTTTGAGGGATGATAATAACTAAATATGAAAATGACGCAAACTGAGAGCCTGCGGCGGAACAAGGAGTTTCCTATTTGATACTGATTTCTTTCCTTGTGGCACTGAGGTGATATAAGAGCCCAGTGAAGTTGAATTATTCCAACAGCCGCTTAGCGTAAATGAGCATTACACTCGAATGATTTGTGTTCAGGTTTAGTTCCTTTGCGGGGTATCAAGTATAATGCTCGTAAATACACATCTAGGGCTGATCCATAATTATGCAATTATTTTTAACTAGCTAGTATCGATGGTTGTTCAATATCCCTGATTGGGAGTTAAGAGGATTTCTAGACCTCCGATTGAAGATCATCATCACAGTTGCGTAGGCATTAGCTCGTGAGAACGAAAAGTAATTGAATCGAATGAGTGAGGGAGCGCGCGGGTTGGTAGAGAGGGAATGTGACGTGAAGGGTTTGTGTGTGTGGGATCGAAGCTGATGCTCGGTGAAGCACGAAGGAATGTGGACCGGTACTTGCAACCCCCAAGCCTTCAACAATTTGCATTTCTCCCTCACATGCTACAACGCTTACGGAAACGTGCGGGATTTCGCTCCCCTTCAAATAATTACAGCACTCCTACCGGGAATCCGTATGAATATGATTGGATCCGTCCCCGACCCCCGGTCCGCTCTTCCTTCGTCGTAGGATTCTTGCCTGCTTCAACGTAGATATTTTTCGAGTGGTGCGATAGAGATTTCCCTGGTCAAACATAATAATTTACGAATTAACCTTCATCCGCTCGCGCGGACGGTAAATTGGCCTCCTTTGTTACATTTTTGCACGGCCCTTTATTGATATGTACGAGTATTTTCTATTTAGACTTTCTCCCATTAGGTCCACCCCAACAACAATTCACACCAGTCGATTCCGGCGCCTCAGTACAGACGCATAATTGATGATCTAATGTTTTTAGTTGGATACCCTAAAGAGACATTCATGAGCTATTTACCAACTCCCACCTCTTCCTCCTCATTCTATGAATATCATCTAGTCACCTTCTCGAACTCTCAATTATCCCAATTATTTCGCATGGTTAAGGGACTTGCAACGATTTTGTACACAGACCAGTGATCTAGACAGAAGGACGATGTGTAGCGAAGATAATAAACTGTAGTGGATAATTATTTTTCCACCCGTGTGATTTTATTTTTACCAATGGCTGATTTAGTATGCCAGTTTCAAGGTTGCCTGGGAATCATACGATTGCCTCGTAATATTGCCTCGTAATATATTACGCACCTATTCAGTTTTTAAAATCTTGTTCCAATGTGGCATAATTTAGTGTGTTTGTTTATTGTGCCAAAGCCAACTATTCTAGTTTAGTTCAACAACGCTTCTCTTTTGACCCTATGTGTTTCATCTGAAAGAACTTAATTTTTACATTTTTACTGAAGCAATTATATTTTGGTGAAATAATTTTCCATTTTCATTACATGTTCTTAATTGAAACATTTTGTGGCATTTTTAGATAAGGAATTGTAGTTGGATATAAGCTTTCAATGCTGTGTGTTGAGTTTAAGTGTCCAAATTTTCAAAAACATGCAATTGGAAATCAGACAAAAATTGTAAATCACAAACATTCATTGACGGTAAAATTTTCAACGGCGCGAGCGGAAGAGTGACGCAGGAGGCGGATGAAGGCTAATGGGGAATTGGTGTCAATTGTCGATTCCGAATATCATCCTCCCGTTGTTTAGTTCGGCCATTATAGTAACGATTGCCAACGATATTCGTTAAAAAAAAAAAAAAAAAAAATGCTTGATCAGAAAACTTCAAAAACGCCGAGCGCAGATTGAATGAAGCCGCGAAAATCGAGGGCACCATAAACCAGAATCTAGCGGTTCATAAGTATTGAAACGTACTTTTGGCGAAACATCTGAACTGTTATTAGAGACCATCTGAATGAGTATTGAGGGGGTTGTGATGTTTTAAAATTGACATGCATGGAATGTTTTCATAGGAAACGCGAATCGTTTCCTTTTGAATAGTAGAGTCTGGTGCATTGAGTTATAAAAATATTTCAATATTAGGGACGAGAATATATATTTGCGCATAATACCTAATTGTTAGTTTGTTAGAATCAATAATTGAATAACTCGATAAATATTAAGATATGAATCTACTTTGTGATGTATACCTCAGTGCTCCCTTGATTTTTGTACCTCTAGGAGAGATCATGAAAGATGTCAATATCGAGGCTGTGTCTCTTTCCCGTCTTGTCCAAGTTTTTGGATTGCAGTAAACGTCAGCTCCTCAAGAGAGCGATCATTGATGAGGGACTGGTTAAAGTCCCTGCCTCCGAAAAATCTTTCGACATCTTCTGCCGCCCTAAGGCCGAAGAAGTCACGGCTACATTGTCATTTATTTTAATTTGTATATGGTCGTTCAGCCACGTTTCGTGATCAGACAAAAATCGACTCCAAGAGCTGTTGGATTGGGACCACTTTTTCCTCAGTACTTTCAAAAGCCAGCAAACCGTTCCAAAATAATGTCTTCGTAACATTCAGGACTTGTCACGTTGCCACAGCTACTCTTGAGGAGTGCAAAAAGACGAATTTTCCTCTCTGAAGGGGTTGGAAATGTAGGGACCGGCTTCGTCCCTTCGCCCTGACGGGTTTTCAACGCCTCAGAAACGGTGACCTGCGACGATTTTCGTCCCTGAAAAATTGAATAATTCTTGAACGCACCAGGGGTTTCGTCCTGTCTGTGACTTCATACTGTCTAGTCGCTCCCGAGGTCTAGAGCGGCTAGTTTCTCTAAATTCCCTAAATTTTAGGGGATACTCTTCAGGCAGCTGACCATCATTGTCGTTATTCTCCTACCTTTTACTTTCGCAAAAAGAAACCTGTGTGTAAGTGCCAAGCTGATAGGATCCGCGGGAGGTCTGGTTTGGGGTCCCCTGGCGTTGTAACGAACTCTATAAAGTCTAGATCCCTATTAGCATTGACCTTGTTGTTAGATTTTGCAAGTTGAGATACCTTATGTGGTTAACTCAAAAAGAAACAAATATTGTTATTATTATTGTTATTAACTTTAGAATTGAATCAGATTTACGGGTAAGTTCTTACTGGATCAATTTATACATATCATGTCCCCTCACGTGCACTGCTTGCTGGTAACAATCAGCAAGAACAACTGAATGCACTTTTTGTTACATCGATTACATCGGAAAGTAGGGTTGACAGGGTAAGAACGATATCTTCATTTTTCGAGGGGCATTTGGAAAAAAAGGATTTCTTGAATGAAGCATTAAAAGTGGGCGGGGGATAAGGCGAAGCTGTTGGTGACGTAAATCTGACTTCCCTGCTGGTTAGATGACATCTGAAGTACAGCATGGTGCCGCTATTTGCTGAGTTACACTTATAAAACCACCTCTATTCGTTTCCAGTTCTCTTCAGTGAGAGATATGACGTTGTCTCGTTTTAACCAAACGTCTTGTTTCCCAAGGGAAAATACAGAAAATGTTACAAGGAACGGATTTAGAGTAGAAACGATATAATAATGAAAACGTGCAGGCGAACAGAGAGTGGGGTGAAAAAACAAAAAGAAAGTATAATATCCAGTGGTTGAAACATGTGGAAAAATCCATCTTAATTAAATTAAATAAGCAACTTTAGATTAAATAAGCAACTAGAGTTTTCAACTTGACGGAGGTTATCAATGGTTACCAACATGATGGGTAGTGTCTGTGAAATTCTGAGCTGTGCTGACGATAACGAAGATATTCGACGAAATACGCGTTTTCTGTACCGTTGAGATACGACTGAAGAAAGTGAGTATTTTTGACCGTACCACGAGACAAAGGGAGGAGTAAGAGATGGTTTCAGATCGCAATAATTAATCATCGTAGATAGACGAGAACACATTAAACTGAACCTTGAATCAGCATGAGAGTAAAAGTTTTGTTTTGGTACATTTCTGATATCCAGTTTGTATATCAGGCTTCAACTAAATTTTGGGGTGACCCAATAATAGTTCAATCCTATAATAAATTAAGAGCGGAATGGATATATAAATGATCAATTATTTATATTTAATTTTTATTCATATGATTCCTCTATACCAAGCGTTTTGTCAATCTTCCATGGACCCCAGCCAGAATAGAATCTGTTCCATTAACTATAATCACCAGTCCACACTACAATAAATTCGAATTTCTTAAATGACTTTACAAACATACTATAGATACCAAAACTACTTACTGTAAGTTTTTAGAATTATTGTATATACAATTTAAATAACTTGAATTGTGGTGTGGTGAACATAGTTAATTACAGGAATGTAAACATACATACAAATTACATAAAAACTCTTCGATATTTGTTGCGAAATTTTCATTACAACCTAACTCTTGTCATCAAATATCATGAATATAAACCAATGGATCAGCAAGCTCTCGGTTCACTCAGGCACGAGGAGTAAAAGTTAGGCATTGAGGGTCCAGTGCAGATTCAGGACAGGATGGAAGAATGCATTAATAGGTGCAACAATATGGACGGATTAAGCATTATAAGAACCTTGGCTGCTTTGGAGGACTTTTGCCGGTATATCATTCTGGAATAAAACATCAAGCAGTTGAAGTATAATCAACGAAATATACTCTGTATCTCGGTTTATCATCTTTTTTCTTCAATTTCATCTAAATCTCGTGCTGGAATAATTTGTAGGAACACGAGACATTCGAGCGAATGGGGCTGAGGGACGAAGAAGGATAGAAAGTATGTCGTAATTGTTTATTATCCACTATGATGAGATATTTGGAATAGTTGATAGTGATTTCTAACCTTTCGGATTCCATCTCGTTTTTAGGATCAAGTTAATTTAAAAACTCTGCAAATTCTTGACACAACGGTTTATTATCTTCCTTGTGCAGATCACCCTTCTGTCTATACCAGACTGTATTGCAAATCGGCACCATACCATACTCATACCATACCATACGAATTTCTTTCCTATCATACCATACTGTATTATACCGAATCATAGGTATACCATACCATACTCATACCATGTCATACAAACCGAGTGAATATTGAAATGTCATCCATTTCTGACCGATATTTAAAATTTCAAGTATCTAGCTCATCATCAAAATTTAATTTGTTTAAACAAATAGGTATTATTTAAACAATTTTACAGACAAGAAACCGAGTGGATATTGCATTGTTATCCAGTTCTGACCTATTTGTAAAATTTCAAGTCAATAGCTCATCATCAAAATTTAATTTGTATTATCACAAAAAGGTATTATTTAAACAATTTTACAGATGAGAAACCGAGTGAATATTGCAATGTGGTCTATCCCCGACTCACGGTTAAAATTTCTAGACTGTAGTTTACCGGGAAGATGAAAAAAGGTAGTTTTATTCTGGGCGTCTGGGGGTAGGGTCACATAACGGCCGTTTTCGACGCGAAAGTTTAGTGTTTTTCCTAAACCTTTGCGCGGTCACTGTGAACGAACGGCTGGTTGCACAAAAATCCAATTGGTCTTAAAAGATTCGTAATTTTTCAGGTCATTCTAAGGCGAACTAAAAATTACACCTTTTCATGAGAATTTTTAGAGATATGACATTGTCGAAATTTCAAAGTTCGTTTTGAACCCCTTCCCCTTGACCTAGGGTTATGAAAAGTTTCGAGGATCATTGTGGGGCTGAGCCAAACCCAGAAACCAAATTTCGTAATTTTAGCTCAACGCTAACTGGGCAAAGTGCCACGGACGGCGGACGGCGGACGGGGGACGGCGTACGGGGGACGGCGTACGGCGTAAGGGGTACGGGTGACGGACGGAGTTTTTTTTATTCGATTTTCTGAATCTACGTATCTTGAAACGTAAACCAACAAATTTTGAGGGGGGGTTAAAAAATTTTTTTCTTTGGGCGATTCCAATGGTTCATTATCGAAGATAATAAACCAAAATCATGACTTACCATTGAAACGATGAATTTCTAATATTGGCTTCTCCAAACGCCAATTGATACACAGCATTCATAATATTGAAGTTGTTAGTCATTAACTTCAACTCTCATCAAAATGTAAAATATTTTTGTAGTAGCTCCTAAGCGCCGTTCAAGAGAACAGGGTTACCCCTGAGTCAGAGTAACCCGGTATCTAGATTCGATTTGAAATTCACCAAAAACCGTTAACAACACATTGTCCGGTGTCGCCCCTGGCGCCGATTTCGCACCAATAATGTCGAACAAAAACAGTATAAGGAGAAAACAAATAATCGTCAAAAATAATTATGATGCTGAGGATTCTGGAGAGTAGTGTTACTCAGAACGGTTCAGTGAAATTGAGATGATAAAATTGAATTATAGGAACCCTCGTCGTCAAATTTCTTGAGTGGAAGACAATTCTCGACACAACGTTGTTTTTCTTCTCTTTTTTTCAGATATTTCGTTTCCGAACCTTTTACGAATAAATCATAATTGGTAACATGATTTTCATGTAACGAATAGAACGATATTCTACCCTAAAGAATGAGTAAATATCTGTACCTCTACATTGATCCACCAGAACACAAAACGCTTTCTGTATACGATCTCATTGTGCGTCCCACAACTGTACGAAATAATTGGGTCAGCCGTTCACTCACATTACCGAGAAAATGTCATCAAAATGACCGTTAATCAAATGGTAAAATTTCTGTAATATTTCATACAGGGGAAAAACTGTTCTTGTTCTCAAATCATATTATGATTTGACAACATGATTTGATGATGTTGTGTAGCCAGATAGGTAACCCAGAATTTCGTTTTGTATTGTTTATCATTTGTCAAATTGTGTTTTACATGCATATCTATAATAGACAGCCTAAACACTAGTTTTTATCGACGTTACATCATGTTTTGAAAAACAATTCGGCTTGAAACAAGAACAAAATAACTACGTCAACTCTGCAATGCTCTCACTCGCCACACTCTGCTTCCCACAACGCTGATTCAGTAACCCAATATTGACTATGGAGTCGAAAATCTCAATATTGTTCGGTGTGTGGGAGAAAACCCGGGATTATAAATGTGAATCAAATGTTGTACATCCGGCGAGCTGTTAACATCTATACAAATTGACTCCTCCATAATTTCAGATTTCTGTACGTTTACAGTTGTATTACTGATACTGAACAAGTTGTGTGCTCATCAATGGAATCAACTAATCTTGTGTTTTAACAGTTGAGTGGCGCAATAATTGAATAATATAATAATCATTATTCTATTCTGTTTTTGTGATGCAATAATGTGATTATATCTCAAGGAAGACATTAGGTATATTCATCTTTGCTGAACCTGTCCGACTATTCCAATGTAGTTAGTTGAATACAATGTGGGAATGTTCTTACTCTCTTAGTAAAGAACAATTTAGATTACTCCCCACTAGAATCACTCCGCCTTTAAACCGGTGGTTGGTATAGCGAGGGTTCGCAACAAAGGAACATTCGTTAGCTGGGGAAGTTCTGGGGAAGTGTGATAAGGGCTCAACTTCATCAAACTTCGATCTGTTCGAATCAGCATATGCTCGTCGTGAACTATTTAGCTCGAATAACCGTTTCTCACTCACATCTCACCTATCAGCCGTGCAAAAATGCCTTCTGCATAGTCTAAAATGATAATATCCTGAGGGTACTCGAAGATATTTATGCGAGATTGATTATAACTTCGACCGAAGCAATAAAACTTCAAGCGATAGATATTTAACTTTTCCTCCAGGAAATATGAAACGAAATAAATTGCTGAACTTTAAATTGATATCACAACTTTGGTTCTGCTCCTTCCAACCCGATATCGCATCGAAGTATTAATCATTTCCTTCACGTTTAATTTAAAGTGAGCTGTTTAGCTACCGACATCATTGTTACCCTTCAATTGCCGTTTCATTGGTCGACCCAAGAGATTACACCGGTAAAAACAATTTAGTCATCCAATATCAAAATGTCCACTGTGGTTTAAGCATTTCAGAGCTGCCCCAACGAATTTCGTTCTGTCTCTATTATGTGGTCAAATTGGTGTAGCAGACATAATAATAATAAAACTATTCAGCCGATCTTGGTGAATGTTTGAAACAACTGTATTCAGGTTTTGGGTATTCCTCATACTCTCCTATCTCCTGCTACGGAAAGATATTCGATTGCAGAATATGATAACTATTGAATGGAATTTATAAAGAACAACCGTCAGATCATTCCCCAACTAAATCCAGATGGTTTATAGTTATGGAAATAGTTTCAAATCATTAGAAGCGCACGCCCAAATGAGGACTCCCAATGACGCAGCTAGTTATCCTACGAAATTGCTCTGTTTAATGGTATTTAGGGACTGTGTATAAAGAAATTTTGGAATTTATAAGAAATTGTATTACTAGGTAATGTTTAAGGCTATTACGAATTGAACCTACAGGTGGTATTTGACTAGAAATATATTTTTCTCGCTAGCAAAAGTTCATGGTGGATGACTCATAAGACGGACATAAAAGATAAGTCCCTATCCGAAGTTGATCATTGTTATTTGCGCTACCAAACCAATATGTACAACACTCTTGCAATCTGTCTTCTACTAGTGATCGGTGCATCGGTGATCGGTTTTAATTACCAAAATCTCTCCATAGTCTGTATGAACTTTTTTGAACAGACTCAAGTGCTGAATGTTTGTTCCTGAATTCGTATAATTTTCAGCATTGTTATTTTAATTCAACATTTTCAAGTAAGTAATAAGTAGGTATAAGTACAACTTACAAAGAGTACCTAATTGAAAAGATGGATTCCATTTAAACTAACTAACTTGATATTCAAGAAATTATTGACACTTAGTTGGGAGAGTGAGGCAATGTGATGGCAGCAGTGACTGTAAGACTCTCCTTAAGGAACATGAAAATCTGAAAATGTCATTATCATTCATTAATTCTGTATACAGGAACGAAATCCCATTGATTCTCTCCGATCTTCTGAGTATTAAGTAGACCGTAAGTGGTGTTTCAATATAATTTCTCAAATACTCTCCACTGTCAACTTTTTTAATTCAGATGTGCAAATTACTATTTCGTTGCCATGAAGTTCTTCTCCATTGTCGTTACAGTTGTTCGTTTTAAATTTCTGAATCATTGTCAAATTAATGTTAACCGGTAAGTCAGATATTTTCATACAGTTTGATATATTTATATTTTACGAACTTTGGATTTTATATACGATAAGTATAGTGATATTTCTTTACTTATATACTGGTGAGTTTCGTGTTCAATTTTCGGGCCTCATAAGTTGACCTGTACGATGAAGGTATAATGAGTAGATGATGATCGTCTAATTATGATTATTGATGTATTTTCATGTTTTAGTTGCTAGGGTGGGAATTTCTTATTGTAGACCCCCAAAATTGGTCCAGTATATGAACTTCAAGTTTCATAATCTTGACCAGATTTCACTGTGAGTTTCGGGAATGTTTCAAGATGAAAACTAGAATTGATAACATCCGCTCGTCATTTTATCTTTGAATAATTTAAATCGAAACATTCAGGAGACATGAGATAGTTGGCGAGGACGGACATTGCAAAAACGAGTTTGTAACGGAATTTGCAAACGTAAACAAACCTTGAACCGGTGATTCGGGTTCGAATCTCCTCTCTCTGTATACGTGGTCGGAGTGGTAAGAGTGGTTGGAAAATTGAAGTTGAAATTTTACAAACGTTTTATATGGAATAGTATAGTTTTAACTGCTAATTTAAATATATTTTTGGAGCCCACCTGGAGCATACGACCAGCCATTCTTCATTAATTATCAAGAAATCATGATTATTTCATTCATAAATAAAAATTATGAATAAATCAATTACCAGTACCCCGGAATTTCCCTGGAAACCTAATGTGACCACCACTGAGCTCGTTACCGACTCCTTACAGTTGGAAATTACCATCAGGTACTCTCGATCGAAATCACGATTTATACGGTAGAGTTGTGAGACACACGAGGATATTGGGTACAGACAGAAGGGCAATCAATAGAGGAAACAATAAACTGTTGGGATAACATTTACAGCATTGTTCTATCAGGCAGATACAAATGTAAGGTACCAGTCTCGAAGAGCCGAATCTAACGAGTATCAAACTGCTGGGGCCGTGAGATAACACAACAGTCTTGCTGTCTCTATCGCCTCCAGTAACTATTATCAGGTGTGCTGACAAGGTAGGTATCAAATAACAAGCTGAGTAAGTAACGTTCATACAATCACATCGATAAGGCTCTATATAAAAAACGACAATGGAGCTATTTGAACAATCACTTCGAGTCTGCATGACCGGATGAGCAATTCTCACTTCTCAGAAGGAAGAATGAGTTGGAACGCTAATTTTGGAATACGTCGTGCAGCAGGAGTGAATCACCGGAGTGAATCACGAGACCTCGCTTTAATATGGGAGGGTAATTCCCAAGACTAAAAATTCGAAAACTTAATTTCCCCCATACCTACTGGGAAAATCATCTGATCATGGATATGTCTGTATTTTGCAGTGAGAGAGAAATTAAGTAATTTGCTTGCAGGTATAGATGATTCAATTCGGGGAAAAAAGTAAACTGCACTGACAAAATATTATTTGTTTTCATTCTAATATGTAGTGTAATGTAGGGATTGTAATGTTGAATAAAGGTTTGTGCATCAATACACTTTTACTCCTTGTGGTTGAAATTTGTGGATCGTTATTCTGTTCATGGTGAATAGAAATTAGCTTTAGGAGCCCCTCAGCTAATCCAAGGCATACTCTGCTTAAAGTGTAAGTCCTAAGGAGGCTTCATACCAAATTACAACTTCATGGAGTATTCAGCATAGAAATTAACTTTAGGAGCCACTCAGCTGATCTGGGCCAGGGCAGCACCAAGTTGAAGTCCTAAAGAAGCTACAGACCAAACTGTAGCTTTAAACAGTGAATATCATAGAAAATAGCTTTAGGAGTATCACCCAAATTTGTATAACGCAAATTTTGGAGCCAGCCATAAGACAAATCCATGTCGAGAAAATTGTGTAGGTACATTGTCAGTAACATACGTGGAAACATAATGAATATTCAATTTTCCCGTTGGCTGTCACTTCTGAACTCGAACATTTTCCATCTTTGCTACAGCCAAAACATTCGAATTTAAAATTTGATTGCTCTCTAAACGCAGTCAAATCTTGTTATGATCGAGGGTCATTTTCATTCCAAATAAAAAACTTTTATAAGAACCAAATCGAAGTTTTTCATATTTTGGTTTATTATCTTCGATAATGAACCATTGGAATCGCCCAAAGAAAAAAATTTTTTAACCCCCCCTCAAAATTTGTTGGTTTACGTTTCAAGATACGTAGATTCAGAAAATCGAATAAAAAAAAATCTGTCCGTCCGCCGTACGCCGTACGCCGTCCGCCGTCCCCCGTCCGCCGTCCGCCGTCCGTGGCACTTTGCCCAGTTAGCGTTGAGCTAAAATTACGAAATTTGGTTTCTGGGTTTGGACCAGCCCCACAATGATCCTCGAAACTTTTCATAACCCTAGGTCAAGGGGAAGGGGTTCAAAACGGAATTTAAAATTTCGACAATGTCATATCTCCAAATATTTAACTGAACCGTGTAATTTTTAGTTCACTTTTGAATGACCTGAAAAATTACGAATCTTTTAAGACCAATTGGATTTTTTTGCGACCAGCCGTTCGTTCACAGTGACCGCGCAAAGGTTTAGGAAAAACACTAGACTTTCGCGTCGAAAACGGCCGTTATGTGACCCAACCCCCAGACGCCCAGAATAAAACTACCTTTTTTCATCTTCCCGGTAAACTACAGTCTAGAAATTTTAACCGTGAGTCGGGGATAGACCACATTGCAATATTCACTCGTTTTTTCATCTGTAAAATTATTTAAATAATACCTTTTTGTAATAATACAAATTAAATTTTGATGATGAGCTATTGACTTGAAATTTTAAAAATAGGTCAGAACTGGATCACAATGCAATATTCACTCGGTTTCTTGTCTGTAAAATTGTTCAAATAATACCTATTTGTTTAAACAAATTAAATTTTGATGATGAGCTAGATACTTGAAATTTTAAATAGGTATACGTCAGAAATGGATGACATTTCAATATTCACTCGGTTTGTATGACATGGTATGAGTATGGTATGGTATATTATTGTATGTATGATTTGGTATAATACAGTATGGTATGATAGGAAAGAAATTCGTATGGTATGGTATGTGTACGGTGAGAATATGGTATGGTGCCGATTTGCAATACAGTCTGGTATAGACGGAAGGGTGATCTGTACAAGGAAGATAATAAACCGTTGTGTCAAGAATTTGCAGAGTTTTTCGTTTCTTTCGAGTCAAATCGTGGTATTATCGACAATCCTTTTCATGCCAAATGGAAACCTCTATTGAAGATTTTAGCATTTTTCGATTCGAATCATGGTCTGGACCAGGGACTTTTTTTTTGTCGTACGCTTTCGTTGTTGATGTTCAACGTTGTCGGTAGTAATTCGCCGTAGGAAAAACAGTTCAGCCTGTTTTAATTGAAAAGACGTTAATTATTTATCTGCAACCATGTCTGCAGATAATATTTTGAGAATGAATGTATGAACACCTATCCAATGAGGTATATTGTTGTATAATGGTCTCAAACAATAAACTTTCTTCAAAAAAAAAAAAAAACAAAAGGAAAAACAGTTATGATGTAAGCAGATAAATATATCCCATCGTATTGAGCATCATGATTGGTCAGAGGTCGGTATGCCAGACATAATGAAGATGAAGTACAAACATTAACCTCGACAAAATATCGATGATTATAATGAATAACTCATGATGATTTAATTACTGATAATTTCGAGTGTATCAGTTTTTCGTTGAAACTGTAATATACCTAATGTTAATAACTGTTAATATTTCCTAATGATGGGGTGACATAATTGATTCAGCCCAAATCCGACCTATGTCCTTTTCATATTATCCTATTAGAGAACGTATCCTGTCGCACAATGACGCTAAGAGGAATAAGATCACCATGTCAAAGTTCATACACTCTTGCATAATTCCGGTTACATTCAAAGCAGTTTTCAGGTTCTTTATCGTGCTCTATGCATTTGTATGCAATCGGAATGATTGTAACGGTCGTGCATGTGCGAGCAATGGGAAGAACGTAACGTTTATACCTCCGCTTCATATTCGACCGATTCTGCTGAAATGTTCTAAACCAAACGATTATATCCTTGGATTCATAAGACCATAGTGTTTATAAGAGCTGGCGGATGGGGCAAAAGTGTCTGATCTTCTTCAGAATGTAGATGAAAGTTGATGCTCTGGTAGTTTTAGGATTTGAAAGTCACCGCCTAAGTGATTTACCGGGTTGAGAAGGAAAACTTCACTACCGCTGAAATTCTGTCTGCTGTCACTGAAGTCATTTGGTTGTGGAAAGTATCTCCGTTGGGGTTGATGTGGCGACATTAAGGTGTGGTCAAGGAATCAGACGAATAAGGCAATTAGAAGGGCGGAATTCGCAAACT
Source organism: Stenodema calcarata (assembly GCA_963920205.1). NCBI lineage: Eukaryota > Metazoa > Arthropoda > Insecta > Hemiptera > Miridae > Stenodema > Stenodema calcarata. The sequence goes on along the minus strand of OY986048.1, from coordinate 55,397,008 downwards.
TCGTTCTAGAGTGGGCTGTAACCGAAATATTGAAGAGTAAAGCGTTCACATGGTTGGCATTTTATTATTCATTTGGGCGGCTGTTTTTTTCCCTCAAAGCTTTCAAGAAACGTACAATATCCATTGACGACAATATCTATACTCGAGAATAAAATGTGTACGAATAGAATATTATGTTATTATAATAATGTCATAAGGAAAAGAGCACATAGAATTGAGCACATCGCTGGAGCACATTGAACTAATAAGGGCGGAATTCATAGACACGGTCTAACTGTGAGTATACTCTCACACTCGCCTAAATAGAGGATGGCCCTCAACTCGGCAGTCCGTATTTATAGTTGAGGGCAGTGGCTTACTCACAACGTAGGGGCATCCTCAGCTTACGAGAGTGGGAATGTCCACTCAGGGAATGCTTAATTTGGTTTCCCCTTATGTTGGTAGCCTTGATCGCGCTGTGAGGGGACTTTTCCCCTGTTTAGGGGTGAAAGGGACGGGAAAATTCCCTCTCACATGCCCCACTGTCCCTGTAACAGTTGTGATTGTTCTTTGTTCATATTAGTTCTTCGACGTTCAATAATTTACCTTTGTTTTAAATTATACTCTTTATTATATCAATCTGAAAATGAACATTCTTTTTATCAACCTAATGTGGTTCCACACTTAGTTCAACGTGTTGATCTTGTTAAGTTGAAGGTTACGTGAAGTGATGTTCCCTTTTTGTGGCCCAGTTTCCTGACGAACAGCTGGTACTGGGGGAACGTCAAGATGCCTTTTAGGTCCGTAATTCATCCGGGATTGAATCAGCGGCTTGGATTCCTACGTATAAGACAGCACATGCTGTGATGATCCGTAATGTGTTTTAGAGAGTTTTTTGTACGGATTTCTTTCCTCTCCCTTCGGGGAATAAGATAGGGACCATCACATCCAAGACGGTTTCCTTCCGGAAATAAAATCTCCAGCGGAATTGAACTGCATCAAAATGTTCAAATGGGTTTTGTTGCTCCTTTGCCACCGTTCTTCAAGGTATTAGTTGAATTCATCATCCCATTCGTCAATTTCGAATAATGAATCCATATTTAACAACGCATAATAACACTAATAACGAATAACAATATCACTAATAATACCGAACAACGCAAGTCGTCGTGCTGTTATCAGAATGCTATTAACAGATGAAGGTGGAAGCACTTAAGTGACCTCCCGACATTCCTCAGGATTTTGCACTATTGAGCCGAGGGTGACCCTCAACTCAACGCGATATTTTATTTATGAAACTAGTAGAGGGCGTTCTAAAATGTTCTCTCAAATCACGACTGTGAATCGCGCTGAGTGCATGGTTCCCCTTATCGATCAACTTAAGGGATCACTCAGACTCGAATTATGACTATGAATTCCGCCCTAAGGCCCCTATCATTTCATGCAACATAAGAGTAGTTTCATCAGAAAACATTTAAGAGTCTCAAACAGCTGAAGAAATAATATTTACTTGGTTCTAAAGTACCTGGAGTCCTTAGAGACGCAATAAAAGGTCTAAAATAAAATAATATTCGAAATCTGAGAGAAAGAGAAAATTAGGATGTTTATTGATTGCCGCGGTCTGGATACCAGGGTTTCTAAAAACCAGGCGAGTGTATCGCTAGTTGGGTAAAATCACCCGGATCCGATAACGACGGAAACAGCGAGTAAATGTACAATATCCAAACGTTTGGATGCCTCTGGAGATCCTGCCATCAGAAGTAGCGCTGATAGGAGTGAAAACAGAAATAAGGAAAACATATGGAGTATACGTGCGCTTGGATGGAGTATCCCAATATAACATGAAGGGCAGCAGCTGGTACAACATAGTTGATAAAAACATTGGAATTCAGCCCACCAGGAAAAGTCGGAGGTCCAAATAAGAGTGCAAATAAATAGCTAAGTATCTTCAACAAATATCTAATTCAGTAAAATAAATCGTGAGATTTAGTGTTACCTAACTCAGGTACCTAAGTTATACTTAGTTAGATCGATACGCCGCGCCGGGGGAATACGCTTCGAATGGTATGCATAACTCATTTTGGCCAAAAGTGGCGATGTGGGGTGTTTCCATGAGACCCTCGATTTAGACATATGGGTTGCACAGACTTTTTTCTTTGTAAACCTTGTTATTCAATATAGATACTGGAGCCAAATTTGGCATTTCCATAACGAAAAGTAACAACGAAAAACATTATAATTTTAAACATTTGTTATTCTCTGTAGAATGATCGCAGTTGTGTATGTTCAATGAAATGGTTGGACGAAATGCCTTAGGTATCGGAAAACTGAAAATCATTTATTTCGTTGGCTTGGGGAATTATGTGTGTGTTCCACGAGTGAAAAGTAATAAACCGTATCTGATCGAAAGATCGGCTCGTGAATCTATTGTGAGGTGAATACAGGTTTGTAGACAATATCCGACGTGTGATGTTGAATAGAGGTGATGGGAGTCCTAAATGCATGCAACGGTGATGATAATGTGATCTTCGTGTTCCCGTATGTTGAGTCATCAATTATTCATTCATGAAGTTTGCTGAGTTACAAACTTTGCGAAGGGTTACACGGAAAACTTGTGACATAATAGAGATTTGAACCACAAGGACGTGGGCCCAGTCGGAGAAAACTGTTGAGCTTTGGATAGACACGCTACCGTCATCGCCATTCTACGAGGGACGATCAAAAAGTAAGAATACAAAACGTTTTGCGCAGCAGGAAAATTGTGGTTTTCAAATGTGGCACACCTGTGTTATGGGCAAGATCATTCTGAACAAAACAAGAGAACTGTGAACTTAAAATGTGCGCTTCCGTGTTTCCGCCACCTCCGACCCCTCGCTGTGTGCGCGATGTGATTTGTTTTCTTTTGCTAAAGGTGAAATCCAGCAGAAATCCATCGCCAGCTTGTTTCTGTTTATGGAGAGGAGGTAATGAACCGCAATAACGTAGCCAAATGGTGTAGGGCAGGGGTTCTCAACCTTTTAGTAACCACGTACCACTTGAAATTTTCAGATAGTTTGACGTACCACCTTATATTTATATATATATTTATTTTTATAAATAATTTTATATAATTTACATTTGGTCATGTTTAGGAAAATAAAAATGCATTCTACAACTGTATGCATGTACATAGAATTTACTTAGACACAAAATGAAATGTATCTTACATTAAAAACAATCTCAAATTAGTTCATTGAACACAGTCATTTAAATTTGAACAGATCCTAATGAGCTCGTTGTTGTTGTTTGTCCTTGACCAAATTTTCTATATCTGGGTCGATTGAACTCAACTTGATTCTTAAGTGCTCTTCAACACTAATGCGGTTTCTGTATTTATTTTTTATGTACAGCAGTTCTGAAAAGCCCGATTCACATAAGTACGAGGTTACAAATGGAAGTAAAAAGATTATTGACTGCCACTATTCTATGTAAAACACAGATGGAAGAATTGTATTCTTAACGCGGAAATGTTGCATCGTAACAGTTTTTATTGTTATTATTAATATATGACTGCGTACCACCTGAAATGTCCCCGCATACCACTGGTGGTACGCGTACCACCGGTTGAGAACCACTGGTGTAGGGAATTCAAAAGCGGGAGAACTGATGTTCATGACGGAAAAAGAAGTGGTCGTCCGTCTGTGGTGACTCCCGAGATCGTGGAAGCAATCAAAATTTGATTCGTGAGGATCCCCGACGAAAAGATGTGGACATTTATGAGCATGTTCCTGATCTCTCATATGGAACTGCGCCAAACATTATATCAGAAACCCTTGGTTATCGCATAACTCGAGTTCGAGAGTCACCACAGACGGACGCCCACTTCTTTTTCCGTCATGAAAAGCAGTTCTCCCGTTTTTGAATTCCCTACACCATTTGGCTACGTTATTGTAACCATAAACCGGAACAAGCTGGCGATAAATTTCTGCTGGTTTTTCACCTTTAGCGAAAAGAAAACGTACCACTTTGCGCACACAGCATCGGTCGGGCGAGGGGTCGGAGGTGACGGGAACGTACACGGAAGCGCACATTTCAAAATGCTCTCAAAAGCAAACTAACGGTCGCTCTTGAACGCGGGACCTCTTGTTTTGTTCAGAATGATCTTGCCCATAACGCAGGTGTGCCACATTTGAAAACCACAATTTTCCTGCTGCGTAAAACGTTTTGTATTCTTACTTTTTGATCGTCCCTCGTAATTGTAAGTTGTACTGAGCTGGGAGGAGCTGCCTGGAGTTAAAGAGACACGACTCTATCGGACTTGAAGGAGAAAATCCTCCTTACCTGAATGATATAAGATCTCATACGAGTATTTTCTGTAAGAGATCAAGGCCTGCGAGGAAAATTCGATCTCTCCAAAGAGGTTTCTGGAAAGGGTCGTCCTCAAATTACTCCTGTTTTTAGTTAATAGTAGGGCTCCAAGGCCTCTCATCCCTGCCGTGAGCAACAGTTGAATCAAACTCAACCAGTTCTGATGAAATTTTGGGTGATCGTGTGAGTTCTTTGCAAAACTAGTTCTGCATGCGGGAAAATTAAATGGATATTCTCTGTCCTGTTGTATCGATGTTGGTAAAACTGGAGACACGTGGCTCTGATCTCAAATGGTCTTTCCAGAAATTTGATACAATTTCAATGTGCAATAATCGAAATCCCATTTAAACACTCAACTCTTGGATTTGCCTGCAGTTTCATAGGTATATTATTATTTCTAAATACACCAGCTAATTACATTTTACAAAGTAACGATGTGGGGAAACTATATTACGGTCTTTGATTACAAACATAAACTTGTTTACTAAAAGATATACTGAAACTTTTAGTATTTTCAGCGCTGATTACAGGAAAAGACTGAATATTTATTTGATTTGTTTTTTTAATAAAACAGCCCAATATAGTTAGACTAAAATTCAAAATAATTCGAAAGTTTGATTAGATAGTTAGGATCATGAACCCCCCCCCCCCCCAAATATTGATTTGGCCATGTAAAAAAAGATTGCAACATCATAGATTTGAAATTTTCTTCGAAAATTCGCTAAAACTATTTCTTTGAAAAATTAAGTTTCTTTAAATTATGAAATGTGTTAAAATGAGTTTAAAACCTTTTATTTAGTACCCTGTTTGTCAAATGCGCTTTATTTCAATTTATAATATACCTACCTGCAGGGTGTCTAGTGTATATATGTATAGGAGGTAGGCCTAACTGCAAAGCAGATTTTACGAGGGAGGAGAGAAGAGAAGTTATGAGTAATGAATATTGTGCTAAGTAACATAATTTACTTGGTCTGCTGCTTTGTCTGGTTCAATTTGGAAGAACTCGCTGTGATTTGGCTTTGGCTCGAGCTAGGGCGGTACTTTTGTAGGGCACACTCGATATTTGATAAAATCGTAATCGTTTCCTGAATTCTTCTGTATTTTTGTGAATACGCTAGCTGGGCTTTCAGACACCGTCGTATATTTCACTCTTCTAGGATATTGATAGAGGTCTACCTAAGAGAAAGTATTGGTATCCCTGAAGGGAGAGCAACGTGGATACGTTGCAGAAACGGATAGAAAGCGGTGACAGGAAGACTTGTAGCGGGCGCGAACGAGTTGCTACGAGGCGGAGTTGCTACTTCTAACTCAACCCGACCACCTCAGCCATAAATATGGGGTGAGTCCTCGGAAATGGCAAAACAAGTTGAAAGACCAGCCACCCCTCCCCCGCCCGTCTCTTCTTCAATACTCTGGCCTTTCCTCCGTTCAACTATCTAAATGCAAATCGTGATTCACTGCGATAAAATTTATGTAACTACTCAGAGCCAATTTCAACGGGAAGGTTACAGAGGGCGGAGCCAATGGCGGCCTGTCTCAGAATTACATTCCTCCAGAGAGGCACTTGGCACTAAATCAGCCCTAAAGAGCACAGTGGTCCGTTGGCTTTAATGTTCCCTAATAAAACCAATAGTGCCGACAAAGTTGAATTCTGATTAATCCCCTGCAGGAGGTGGAAGTGGTCGTTGGTCCTTCCGGAGTATCCACGGGGGCCTCGTCAACTCTACCAAATATTTTCCATTTGGAGATTTTTTTCTTGCAAATTCTTTATTTATTAAAGAGTAAGATAACAACTGAGTCATACAGCTCATCAGCTGACACAATTACGAGCGAACAGGACCGTTTATTATTGTCCTCAATTTCGCGAAATACATAAGTCGTGTGGTTTTGTCCGATCCAAACGCCACACTGTTTCACTGTTGTTCAAGATCCGGATCATTTCTAGATTTACGTGTCTGTGCAGTCTTCAATTTGGAGATGCGGGTCGCTGCTTATACTTGAGGGGCATAGATATATTTTCGATAAAAAATGTACAGTCATGCATCATGGCTATAAGAGCAAATAATCAATGAAATGTAAAATGACTCTATTTTACTGGTTTTATAACAAATTTGTCTCCATTTTTGCCGAGTTTATAGATTCTTCAGCGCTGTACACGATGGTGTACACATCAGGTTCGTTCGGCTAAGCGTTCAAACGGTTCGTTTAGGGCGTTCGTTTAGTCACAGAACTCGTCCAGTATCGACAGACCGCTGTTCGTTTAGGCGTTCAGAACCAGCTCAACCAGTCCTGATATTTTCATCAGAACTACTAGTCCGACGCTATTATCAGCCCCCCCCCCCCCCAGCCTGCATTAACATATTATCCTTATCTATTCAAGCTTCAGTTCAGATTCACATTTACCTATTCCCTGTTTGTTGTTTAATAATATTTAAATTATTAGGTGCCACATTTTCTCAATAACCTTACTGCAGATATGAATATATGGATCGATTGCGATGACTCTGAGTTATTGGATGAGGTGACGGCGAATTCAGATGAAATTTCCCAAAAATGAAATTTATCTACGAGACCTATATATCTATAGACCAATAGATCTATTGAACGTTTTAGAGTCAACAGGAATGTGGCAAAGATGTTACCGACGATATACCGATAGCTCTTCATACCAGCGAGCCTTGGAGCTGAGCATAAAATTTTGGTATTTCTGTGTCACCAGTCCACGTCTTTCCGGGACGTCGCCGATGGGTTTGAAATAACGATCAGCTCTCTGGAAGCAAGCAACTTATAGCCTGAATAAGAAGAAGAAGAATTTTTTTAAATATAAACTTCATGATATAGTTTAAACTTATAGGTAATTATTTATAAAAATTATTATAAGCAGTAATGTAAAGACGGCAAAAACGCGAAGAATGTATATTGAATCGGTTTATTGTTGGTTTATTGGTTTATGAATGTAAGAAGGTTGAAGTGAAGGTTCTGCTAAACATGGTTCCGAACTGATCCCATCCCCTCCTTTTCCAGAACTCGGTTTCGTCCAGAATCGGTTCTGAACGCTTAGCCAAACAAACCTATCTCATTGCGTTATCAGATTAGAGCAGATGAAACGTGAAGAACATCTCAAGTAACAACACGTTTCTTTACCTTCAAAGTCAATCGCAATTCTGACTTCACCACCGTATTCAGCGTGAAAAAATCTTTAAAATGAGATGTCACTTGTCAGATTATTTCCTCTTTGCAATTTATGGGTAGTCCCCCCCCCCCCCCCGCTTACCACCCCGCCCCCTTTGAGTGACCCGATTCTGCCCATCTACGAACTTAGCCTGATTCGCTACAACATTGGAAGCAACATAATAATATTATCTATTATGATTAATTTGATTTATTTACACATTTTTTTTGTGTCTAACCGCAAATTCTCTATTTCATCAAGTGTAGTAATACATCCCAAAACTAGAGGTATCACGAATGTCTCGAATATCGGAATATATTTTCTCGCCACGCTTCAAAATTGTCATGAAACCAGATATACAGAAAGCTCCGTACGTCTGAAGATGATCGTATTCACAATCGTGTTCACGCCCTGACATTTTTTTTTTCAATTTATTTAAGTAGCATCGGCATAGATACCTCACAGACAATATTCGAAATACAATTAATAGCATTATTAACATTAGAACATTAATTACATTATGAATTAGGTACACTAAGGTTCAAATCCTCCTGCGGGTGTCATTGAAAATACGAAAAATAATAGAATACACTTCTTCAGTCCCGTCCGCTAACAACACGTCTAATTGAATGGATTATTTACAACATTAGAACTTGTAAGGCTGTCAAACATAAGTCGCCTCTCATCCTCGTAGCGTGGGCAAACTAATAAGATATGCTCCAGATCGTCTAGGTTTCCACAGACACTGTCACTCACTTGACCAATTTCCTGCAGATAGGCTTTACAAAGTCCATGACCGCTTCTCAACCGGAATCTCGTGCTGTAGAATTTTTCCTCCTTTTTCTCTCATTCCGAGGTACAAGAGTTTCTTAGGGACCAATGGGAAGATGGCTTGATGACATTCCGTCGACGGGTACTCCTGATGGTACTGTTGCCACCGTCTGTGGAGGTCAGCTCTGAACTCAAGTTTGAGGTCCGAGTGACGCATAGTTGCCTCACTGGTCAGTCACTCCTGCAATACCCCACTTCTAGCCTACCGCCATTTCATTACCTTGGATTCCAATATGGGATTTTACCCAAATGACTTTGACAATAATGCCGCGTCCACCTACCGCCGCTATTTGGCTGATGATGCGACTCGATAAGTGGGATAAATTCGATGCTGGTCCTCCATGATTAATCGATTTAATTACGCTTTGGGAATTTGACACCACGAGGATACAGCCCCGGGGCCTTGTGTACGAAACCGAGAAATTAATTATAGCTCTGGTCTCGGCCGTATAATGGTGACCCCTCGTGCAGTGAGAAAGTGGCCGATGTCTTGGAGAATTCCTAATAAAATCCACAGCCTACTCCACTTTGACTCTTGGACCCATCCGTATAGAATACCCCTCGAAGAGCTTCTTCTTTGCTGAACGGTGACCGCAGTATTTGCTCAGCTTCGGTGCGACATGTGTTGTTGTTCATGTTTTGAATTGTTTTGAATCAGTACTCAAGAAGACCGTATAAAATCTTCATAGTGTATCTGGAATTGGGCTGGTTTTGATGCTGTGTGGACGGCTTGTGTCAATGTTGTAGTCCGAACAAAACAGTCACAAATTAGCGGTGATTTTTTCTTTTGCCAGTATCGTGCGGCGACTACTTCGATTGAAACCTGAGCCACTTTAAAGAATATGTTGTAGTTTCGTCAGTATAATGACACTAGGTACGTGTCTGACAACATGATCCTTCTTGCGAAAAGTGGTGGCTCGCCTACCTCATAGTCATTGGCATCCAAGGATGAGTCGAAGACTTCTATTTTGGACCTTATCCAACCTTGACATCCGCGTTTGAAGGGTTGCAACGAGTTCATTAGGATCTGCCACTCTGAAATAAAATTATCAGAGCATTTTTATCCCTGGTATTTTTGGACCCTTTGGAACACCCCATATGGCGATCTAGAAATCAATATGGGATTTATTCTAGTATATCGAATGGAGGTAAATGGTGTGGCCCTGTACGAGCTGGGAACGCCGATCAGGTCATCCCAGGAAACCAAGGATCATTCTTCATGAAAGTCAAAGCGTAATAGGTAGGTACCTGAGGTAATCCGTGAATTTAATAACAGATTCAGTTATCAAAGATGTAGGGATGTAGGATGTCAGCTCGTTGTGCATTCACTAGGATATTCAACGAAGATACTCTTAATGAACAATAGCAAGGCTCCCCGTCGAACATTCATCATACATATTCATCAGCATAGTTTGTAGTAAGGGATGCCGATAGACGGGATGACACGTTTACGTATTCCATTGTCGAGTTCTAGTGGTGTTGTGAGGGGACAGCCTGAGGCGAGAGAGACTGTGAGGAAAGGTCCACAAACCTCTTCCATCACCAGCACCGTCACCGCCGATTGCTTCCCGCAAGTCGCCTCATAGAATGAAAAGCTCACCCCCAGCTAGGATAATGGTTTTTATCTCACCAATAGGATATGGAGATGTTGGCAACACCGAAGGAGAGCTCGGTGAAATTCAAATTCCAGTTTCCCCGAGGACGGACTAGAGAATATTCAAGGGAGTTTATTCCATCTAGATAAATGTTTTTAATGTTTGTGTTCTAGGAAACGACCGAACCGAGGGGATAAAACTCGACAGATAACGACCCTCCTGCTACTCCACTACTAACTCAGTCAACTATTATGTTGGTAGCGTGAGCTTTTCAGTGATGACATAGTTAAGGAATTCACATAGTCTATAGACTATTTACTGCCCATTCCATTATCACACACGCGTAGCACGGGATTAGGTGGTCATTTGTGACCGCTATTTTAAAGGAGTAGATGATATAGGGAAGGATATGAGGTAAGCCTGGCGTTGTGATTCAAGGATTTGAACATTATTGTTGGGGTTGAATGACGGATGTCGTTGTTGAGTGTAGTGATGATGTTGAACATGAAAATTTCTGAAAAGTTAGATACACATTGTCAGATGACGGCTAATAGCCAATCTGTGTAAGGTTATCATGATTTTTTTAACATGTAAATTAACGTTTTGATCCATCAATTAAGATAGATTGTTGTTAGAGAAATTATCCACTCGTTCCAATATACCCAATTATATCCAAATTATCCAATAATAAACAGGCATCAGAATCTGACTTTTCCAAAAACTTGAGTTGAAAAACTATCCTATCCACATTGGCACTAGTGTTGACTTGGTTGGTGACGTTCCTCATCTATTTGGGAATGCTAAATAGCTGTTCGAATGATATACCATGCGTCGAGTTAGTTATGGCGTCACCACTAGCTCCACTTGTGTCAGAAAAAAAACCACGAGCTTGGTAAATTTCCGTGGTGGAATTCGCTGGGAAATGATCATTCTACAGGAAATCCAATTCAATTTCCAACAGTACTGTAATTTTTATCGTAGATGGTATTACACGCTCTGCTTAACCGATTTAATAGAAACTTATGACAAAAAAAAGAGAGAGTCAAAAAATGCCTTGGAGCCTCCAAAGGCTAAAAATGTTGAGAAACGCTATTTTGGAACACTCAGACGACAATGAGGTGTGAAATATCCCAGTCACGGTCCCCCATCTCTAACTCGAAAGGAGGAAACTGTGAGATGCTGAAATATGAATGGGGTGGTCCCTAAAATGGCGGGCCCGCCCCTGGCGGAGGAATAATGCATAGCTATGATGCATGTAATGTCACCCTAGAGCGCTATGGGACCTCACCTGTTGTTCTGTACCTTTCTTCCATCTAAATTGTTATCCCTCTCTCCTCTCTCACTGCCTCTGTCTCTCTCTCTCCACACACACATATATATACTATCCATATATGTATATATGTATATCTATATATACCAAAGGGTAGTTTTGTCATTGAGGCTCGGTCCAGTTGAAAATAGTAAAGGTGTATTCCGACGTTTCGATGATTTATTTCATAATCCCATTTATAGAAACAAATAACAGTGTAACTTTAATTACTAAAATTTAAAAACAGGTGAAGGCGGTGGTTTTCACCTGTTTTTTACGTCTACCTAGGAATAGTACTAGACAAAACTACTTCCACATATAGCCTTGTGTTTAATTTTCCACGTAATCGTTACGAAAATAATGTTGGGTTTTTGAGGAAATTCAAAATATATTATATATTATATATATACTATATATTATATCGCTGATGGGGAAGAAAGGTGACGCAACTCAAAAACATTATTTGCCACGAGTGTCAAAAGAAGTTTTATAACTTTTCAAATAGCCGAAAACACGTTAGCAGTTATGTTTTAGAGCATCAATATACCATAATACAAATCATAGGAACCCTCAGAATCTTTGCGTGAAGGAAGTTGAAATAATTGATTAGAACCACCCCTTCCACTGTCAAATTATGAAAATTAACATGATAATATTGATTATGTTTTCATTTAAATTTTGTTGAGAATAAAAACATTACAAATCCAGTAACTTACTCTTTATTCATATGTTCATTTCATGTTATTTTTAAATGCAATGAAAATGCTGGCAATGTTAATGGGACCTTCATATGATATCTGATGGTTGAACAATCGTTGTGATTCCAAAGATAACGAAACCTTTGATTGCGAATATCTCGAGAAACTGATTTGGGACATGTACTGTTGTCATTCTCACCGATTCAAATTATGTCTCTATAAATAAGATCAAAGAAGTGTTCTGAACTCAAGAAATCAGTGTTTACGTCACCATTTTCAAATGGAAGTACAAAGATAAGGAAGTTATGAAAATAACGATTTTTTGTTCTCATCAATTTCAGAAACATTATGGTGAAGAACAACATTGCATACTAAACGGGTAACCCTCACAATCCATATCCACTTGGACAAATTATCCATCTATGTCTTTTTCAAGTACCTATTTCTTTTTCAAGTACCTAATTCTTTTTCGGAAAGATTACATGGCCTGCGGATAAGAAATTACATGACCCGTCCTCGATATTCCATTTCGGAACTCATACGGAGTATTTGTGGAAGTTCCCAACAGTTTGTTCTCCGCCCAGGCTACACCGAATTGTTTTCAAAGCCCCTCCGTCGATCGAATGGATTATCTTCCGCAAAGGGCTCTGAGTCGAGTTCGTCCGGCCGCCTCTCATTTTCTCTTCCTACGCTCTTCTCATGTTCAATCCTTCTCTGAACTCTTCCCATCCACAAACTCACATATAGCTAGCTACATTTCCGACCAGCGAGACAACAAGGACCCGAGTAACATCCTCCAATCGGTTTTTGAGAGAAAAAAGAGTATGATTCAAGGAATACACGTTTGAGCATGCACCGAAAAAGGAACTACAGTTAGTTTCCTTAAAATTGATTTGGGACACTCGCGGTCACTCCAGCTCATTGAAACATTTCACAAGGCAATTCGTATATTTAGTTATAGGGTCTACAAGGATATTTCATGAATTAATGAGGGCATGAATTTAATGAAGACAAATGTTTATCTAGTGAATCGACCATTTCCCAACTTTTCAGGAGAAGGGAAAAACGGAATGCTGGACTAATTTCCGTTCATGACATGAACGGAAATGACACATGGTGTCCTTTTCTTGCCCATTTTTAACTCTCTTGGCCAACAGAGTTGTTATCCTAATACCATAGGTTGATAGGTGGTGTTCTTGATATAAAATATGGTTGACAGCGAAATGAGATCGATAGATCTTTCTCCAAAAATCTGAACTTACAACTATTTTTATTAAACAAACAAAAATTGTCATTGTTGGCAACTGAATTTAGAACCCGGCTGTTGAAAAATTATGCAGCGCAAGGAATAGCGACGACGCCCGAGAAAGAAAAACCAAGGTTTTAGGAACTCGCAACCGAAACATAAGTAGTTCGATTTAGGATAAGTTGTATTAGAATAAACTGGTAACAAGAGTAATGAATAGGACATTTGAGGCACGTTATGGCATCACAAATTTACGTTATTCTAAAAATCAGTCTGAGTAGCATCCTAGAAAAATGAAAGCACAGGTTAACCTAGTAGGAATTCCTACTCCAAGTTCAGCAATCACCAAATTTACGTTAGTCATGGCTAATACGGTTATTTCTTAATAATGGGTTATCGAGTAAAGCCAGTCCACGTTGTGTTCTGAAAAGGTTCTTGAATCGCCCGTAACCATTAGCAAAATAACCCAATACCACAACCTATTACCAGACGGTCGCTGTTATTCGAAACTAACTAAATACTCACTCAAATAACTTGTCGACAGTTATGATAGCAAACCTTTCACGCATTCCTTTTCCGTAACCTATTACCTGGTATTACCTGGAATAGTCCCAGCCAACCTATTATCACGGAAAACTATGAACAACAATAATAAACGATATTGGTAACTCACCAGAGATGAAAAGTTGAGAAAGACGCAAAGCTACTCGTAGGTCACAAAAAAATAATTTGGCGGTTTCCTTCCATACAGCTGGTTGTTAGCTTGATACGGGCTGGTGCTTCGACGATGTCGTTAGGGGCTGTTATAATTTTGGAGTTTCCTCGACTCTGTAATCTAGTTGAAGCGATTTTGTGCTAAGGAGCCTATCCAGCGTGAGAAGTCGAATAATAATCTGCAAAAACCTAATTTTCGTGAAAATGGTCGATAGGTGTGTTGCTTCGACGATATATACTTGTACATATTCAAGCTATAGAAATTGAAAATGTTTGTTGTAGACATGGCACAAGCCGTCAGTCTAGTAGGCAAAAGCATAATAGCATAAGCCAGGTGTTTACCACATAGAACTCTAAATTTGGCCATTTTCTCCATTAAAATAAACGGAATGGGTGCTTTCTTTAGTTACAGGTTCGATTCAAGTTAAACTAGAATAGACATAACTATATAGGGACTATCAGAATTACAAAGAGTTACACGTTTCGGATGGCATAAACATGAACAAAATTATGGTCTGTACAACGCATGGATTTTTCAGGTTTTACATCACTAGAAACGACCAATGCGATTAAAAAAAAAAAGTTTTCAAGCGTTTTCAGCGACGTATTTGAATGATTAAGTTGGGATGTTGCTGCATTGTATGATATTTTGGTGTCTGATACTTCTGGTAGGAGCACTTGTGCTAACTCATGTGATGTTGAGTGTTCAGTGTACTAATGAAACAGATACAATGGTGATACCAACTACTACTCTAATAATTACACAATATGTAGATAGTATATTTTAATTGAATCACGTTGATTCTACGGCGTAGATACAAATGATTTTTTTCCTAGGAACTAACTGCATAGTATTATCACTCCTGATTACTCTTCCTGCTTTGAATCTCGATTGAACTCCCAAGTTTCAGCCAGTTCTCCTCTGAAATGAAAAATGACAAACATTTTTTCAAGGCAACGGAAACCCAACTTTTTAGTAAATTCACCCTCACGTTGCTCTGCGTGAGAGGTAGGTACCACTTAGTTCATATACCGACGGTTGCCCGGATACCTCAGCGTCGTTATCAACCCAAAAGTGGAATTTCCGATACATCTGATTTGTGAGGACCTGCAATTGGACGAGTTGGTATCTAAAATAAGGATCATAACCACCCCCTAATATCACCCTTTCCCCCGTATCCTATGAACATAAATAGATCGAGGTGTTTCATATTCCATGGAGGTAACTGTGGTCGATAAGAAAACAACTAACCCACTAAGTTTGGCTGATAATTTCCTTGATAACTAAACTCACGAAATTCAGATGATGTGTACCGAGGACGTCCCTTTTCCTGACTTCACAGTAAGGGAACGTACACATGGTTGAGCAAAATCAATGAACGTAGAGAGGAGCTCAAATTTATTTGATGCGCGTGTTTTTCTTTTGATGAACTGCTGCTGATGGAATTGGACGCAGATGCTCTCCGGCTGGGAAAGTGAAGGAGAAGAAGAAAAAAGGGGGCGAGGGGAGTAGAGTGAGCAAACACTATAAAAACCTTCTCCCGCCTTGATGTTCGCTCATAAAGATGTGCCTGTAAGGTGGGTGCATTAGAAGCGTCTACTCCGCCCTCCACCTTCCCCTCTGGAGCCAAAAGCAGTTTCTTTCAAAGTAACAAGAGTGTGGTCGATGAGAAATGGAGTGTTCACTTTCAAGGAAAATCGTGATGATGCCACCAACTGACAGCTCTACATGATTTAACTCCTTATCACACGAGCTCACAAAATGAGATTCCGCGGAAGTGTGGTAGAGGGAGGCCCGGCTCGCTTACATAACACGTTTCGTGAGAAATTTATTTTTATTTTTATAGGATCTGGATAAGGGAACCCTCCCTCCCAGGTCTAGCTCCGGTGTGCAGGCATTTGTAAAGACGTACCCCTTCTCCGTCTCTTTCACAGTAACGTAAATCAAGGTGTCTATTTAGATCGCTAACAGGGGATGCCCCGTACATCAAGTTAACCGTCGGGTTCTTTGCTAACGAGGCTCACAAACCGCAAAAAAGGAATGGTAGGTACGATGTTTGAAGGACGGTCTGATTTAGATTTATGTAATCCATGAGGGGGAAGGTCTTAGTGTGTAATCTCCTGATGAACAGTTATGGTTCTTTATCGTTTAGTCATGAAAACCTGTTTTGAGTGCTTAAGCAACTCGATACACCGATAATATTGTGACAAGATATCATGATCAATGATATGAATATAATGAGTACTTTGTCGGGCTTCTAACTACCCTCATGTGGTGGGCCAGAGCTAGACAAGCTTATGGCGATTGGAGCCCGGGGGCCATTTGGACAAGACGGGTCGGACCGCCGGCCGGACCTGGACGATGAGGAGCAGTCTGGTTCGTTGCTCTGAAAAGGGAAGACGTTCGTCCAATTCGTTCCGATTGTGATTGAAGGTATTTTTTCCACGTGGGTCTGAGATTTTTTCAGAAGACTGATTGATTTCATCACTTTTTGGTGCCCGAAATTAGGGACGTTTACATCGCAATGCCTCTCTAAGAGGTTTGATCAAAATGATAACAGTAAACATCTATCGCAGGTATTGATTTACAACAGGTAATTAGTTTTCGCTTTACTGGAAGTGGACAGTGATTGCTATGAGCAGTGAATAACTCAGGTAACAACATAAAGCATGGATATAAGAGCGAATGTTCGAAGCAATAACTGGTTTTGCGTGAAATGTCTCCATTTTACTGGTTTTATAAACAAATTTTGTCTCTTTTTTTGCCGAGTAACACCTCAGTTTATGACTTTTTCCACGTTATACACGATGGTCAAGTCAGAATTGCGATATCTCATCCCGTTATCAGATTAGAGCGTGAAGAACATGTCAAACCGTGAAGAACGTCACAAGTAAGAACCACGTTTCTTCACGTTCAAATTATTCCAGTTTGAGAACGGAATAAGATATTGCAATTCTGACTTCTTCGTCGAATTCAGCGTTGAAAAATCTATAAAATGAGGTGTCAACAATTATTGTCAGACAGTTTCATTTTGGGAATTCATGGCTTCAAACTCCCTTATCCCTTAACCTTCTTAGAGTGGCCCGATTCTGCTCATCTACGAACTTAGCCTTTCGATTGCCAAGACAGATTTTTCACGCAAATTTGAAGGTTTCATCTTAATTATTTTTGGAGTATATTGGCAATGAAGTCAGGATGGTCTGAAATGGATTTTGGTATAAACAATTTTCGAAAATTCGGGTTTTAAAAATTTTGTGACGAGAACAATAGCTTCCTCTCCTCCAAAAATTCGCTAAAAGATGTTGTTTAACTTGCTCAATTTTTGTATACCGCGTGTATGCGTATTTTTCGTACTTTAGGCAATATTTGAAGTGTAAAGAAAACATGATTGCAAATCGGGAATCAACTCTCCCCAAAACCGTTGAAAGAGTGGTTTACGGTAAGTAATCAAGAAGTTATAAACGTTGGAACCAGGTTATAACTTGCAATGTGGCCGTTGGGATTTGACTAAGAGAAAGTTGTTGTAAAAAACTTCCTGCCCGCACCTACTTTATTTCAACTGAATTATCGAAGGTACAGTCGAACAGCTTAGGTATTTCATCCAACGTCTTGCCGTCGTTGGGGTCATTATGCTGAAACCAAATAACGAACTCCTGTTACTTATAAGTAAACCCACAGCTACTGAAATTTGCCAGCTCTGCGCTCGGGGTTCAGATGAGTGAACGTGATATTGAATGTTTGAATTTCAGCTCCAATTGTTCCTCTTCCCCTTAGAAGCATCAATCTCATCACTTCATCACTTCTTACAGGAACTCTTACTTGCAGCGGAGCACTGAGAATAGGACAGGGGCGGACAGTCCTCCGGGATTGTCAAAAAGCTAAAGAACTTCTGGGTTGACGTGCTGATGTAGCCTCTCTTTATATAGAATCGATTAAATTCGCACGGTTTCAAATATATTATCTCGTTTGAAATATTTGTAATGATGATGTGCCTGCAGTATTGTTGAAACGTAGTAATTTTCATAACAGGTGTTCGAGTGCTTACCGACAGCTGAATTTCATCCCAATTGGAGGTGGTGGGTTACTGTATTTTACCTCCGAGTGATGGCCGAGTGATTACGCTCTTCTTTTTCTTTCATCACGTATTATTTCCACATCAACTTCTCGTTCCAATTTCTCCACTTCAGACAGAATTTGGCTGTTCTATATCTAGCAGTATTGGTTGTGTGACTCTCTTGTATGTACAATTGACATTAATAAATGTTGTTTCATCAAGGTTTGCTGATTGCTAAGTGCTTTTCCAACGTATGTCCGTACAAATATCATGTTGTTGATGTAGTGTGATGTTGTCCTATTCCTATTGGTACATGTGTCGTATAAAAAATGACGGAGTAGGTGGTGGGCATAAGGTGCAAGTCCCGCTGGGTTTCTTTAATGTCTTAATTTTAATTGGCTATGAGCTAATCGTATAAGTTCAGAACAATCAAATTTTGAAAAATAGTTAGGTATTCAACTAAGCAACTAAACCTTTTTGAGCTAAATGAACGAAAGGAAGGGCCACAGCCACATGGAGTGGTGATGACTGTGGGTTCCCGCTTTGAGGAGGTCCCGCTCGTGATATATTGTGTTACGGTTCGCTGTTGAGGTGGAACAGGGTTAGTAGTTACGGACTCCCGACTTCGGACGGTGTTGAAGGGCCTTCAATCTTGATCCTCACCCACTACCGTCTTAGGCCTAAACCTCTTCCCTCTTCATCTCCTTGCCCCAACTGTGCAAAACTTATACATGAAAATACACCGACGGCCAACTTCGACGAACACACCTTCCGAGGGGACAAGCTCGACTAATCCTCGGGAAATGTTCGCGAGGCTCGATATCCGTATTTATAAACATAGATTCACCTCCTCCCCAGTTTAGGAGGCCTTTTGGAACTTGATTTGACGGAGTTCATTAGTGAGGAGTGCTCGGCAAAATTGCCTCTTGTGCTCAACGGGGGGAAAACTTGAAAGTGGTTCCACCGAGTCAACTTCCCTCCAGGCAGAGATAAATAAAAGGTATAAAAACGGGAAGGTCTAGGAAAGGTTCTCTTCATATTCCCTCATCTGAATACACTACTGTGAACTACTGAGGATATCATATTTCAAATAAAAATGGAAGATGAGGCCAGGAAGACATTATAATAAAGCATTTTATTCAAGGTGTTTAAAACACTTAATGCCTACACTCCCATCGCAATCTCCTTTCATTGCAGCAAAAGTACGAAACCAAAAAGGAAAACAAGAATATATTTGCCGTTGTACGCAATTTAATCTGAATTTGAATTCAAACGCTGTTCAAGACGTCTCAAACAGTCACCAACTAATAGCTCAAAATTTTGGAAATTTTTCGTTATTATCAATGATAGTAGTAGTATCATGATGATGTAGTATCTCGATGACGTAGTAGGATGATGTAGTATTCTAGATACCAGACGTTGCGATACCAGCATTCTAGATACAAGACGTTAATTCCAAATACCGAACTAAAAAAAAATATCCGCCCGGGGTACTTTAGACAATTAAAATGAATTGAGATCTGTGAACTGAGGACACACTACAGCACCAAGCCGGTTCAGCAGACCAACAAACTCTTGCTTGTAATAACAGATCAGCTAGCGATGCTATCAGGTGCGTTCCAGCAGTTTTAGTACCGGCTATTAACAAACACTGAGTCCAGACAGTCGCTTGTTCCAACGCCCGGAAAAGTAGTTCTCGCATGACTTTAACGCACTACTTAGAGTTCGAATGTTGTGAAACCATCATCATTTGTCCATGGGATAGCTGTTGAATGAAGTTTGAAGTCATGGTCGAGGTGAAACAGTGAATTATAGCTACTTCGACTACCATGTTGATGGCTGCTACTCGCTGGGTCGGCCTCGTGGCAAATTGCAGTATTCAAACTACAGGTTGGAGTTTGACAACGATGTCAACGATGACAACGATGACAACGATTGTCTAAACCAGCGATTTTGTGCCCAAAATAGTTAAAGACATATTCGTCTCCCTCCGATAAAGAGTCTAGGCCACCAAGGTGGGTGTCATCAGTGGCCTGCCATGCTGTCTAACGGGAGGTAGCTAGGAGAACTGTCGCTATGGTGAAATGTAGCCAACAATTTGCTGGAAACCCCGTGCGCGTGGAAGCCTTTCGAACATCCATTATCGAGGAGGATACTGAGACAATAACTAATCCATCAGTGGTCGATGAGGGAAAACTACAGATAAAGGTGGAGTGAATGGACGTCTGAGGACACATAAGCTATTCAGGGAAGACAAAAGACCAAGGGAATAAGAGTGCGATATTGCTGAAATACAGGAACAAGTCGTACGACTCTGTGCAGTGCTACCATTGAGTGATTGATGGGGGCAACCAACCCTTACAAATGGGGACATCAAAAATAAAGTTTGAATCTAGCGGAGGTATAGGTGGTGGATTGCCGACGTATAGCATTAGGGAGTGAATACCCTTGGTCAAAACATCTGAGATATCTGTAGGACGAAGTTCTGTCGACACAGTCAAGGGAGATGGATAACAGCAGACTCGGCGTTTTTGCCTCAACTAAGCGAACCTGAGGAATTTACAATTGCTATTCATTCTGTATACATGTGGGCAAGGGCATCCTCATATCAAGCAGAAACCTGAAAGAATCAATCCAATTCAACAGAAGACTGTACGGTGGTCCAATAGCGACTATCACAACTCAACTCAGTGACCCTCGATGGCTCTCGTAGAGAAAACGTTTCGGACATTGGAAAGTAACCAATCCGGATGCATCGTAGATGGCGACACTCTGCACTAGATATGGTTTCTGAAAGCTCAGAGTAATGACATCCCGATTGGATAATGTTTCGAGTACCTTTGAAGAACTAATGCGTCTGCTTCTGTAACTACTGCCATCCCAAGTCTCATGGAATTCGGTAAGCCATGAGCACGTCGTTGTATCGGCAGAACGAAGTTTGGGTGAAGAGACTCCATCGGACCCTCCATGATTGGTTGTCCATTATGATAGAGCACCATTAGGGAGATTATGGGCTTCGGTTGCTCATTGCGTTGCTGGCGCACAACTGGATACTCACCAGCGTTCCTCGTGTATGGGAGAGAATTGCGTCTTCAGACCACCTCCCAACGCGAAACAATTACCACAATATGTAGAGGAAATGCGAGAGCGGATCTATGGGAGTGCGATGTCTCTGGGTGGGCCCGTGCCAAGTATTAAAGCGACTAAATGTGTGGTTTTCCGAATGCGGTTCTCCTTCCGGGAGAATTCTTTCCCTCATGTTTTGTAACATTTGTCTCTCTAAAATAAATCTTATAGGTCCCAACAGGTGTCCTCCATTACAACGCATATTGTTGATTCTCTTCGTCTTGATGACGATAGTAAATCGAACAATCCTACGATAAACACGGTTCTTCTTTATTCTTTCTTAGTTTCAGGTTACTGCTTACAACTATTATTCATATACTCACCCAATGAGCGTCCCATGCAATGAATGCACTTACTAATCAACAGTATGTTTTTTTCATATCGATTATTCTCTATAACGGACAAATGTTGTGTACAAGACACAATCTATAATAATATAGTTTCGGTTGAATGACTTAATTAGCTAATTCTGAAGTAAAATTATGGACCTCTGAAAAGGAAAAGGTCCAAAATTTTCTTCTTAGATTTGACGCTATTATTTTCATCAACAATAAATTTTACCGGTGAGGTCCGAAATTAACAGTTGTTGATACAAGTTACTCAGCTATGAATTTATTCCTTATTGATCATTGTCGATTGGTTTTATGGAATTTATATACATTTTCAGTTATTAAAAAAAATTCAGGTAGATGATTTCGTGTATTGCACATTCCAACGGTTAAACCAATCAAATATTCAGTTAGCTAGGTATCTGTATAATTTTCTCACAATATCCAATCCATCCTGTTTTCTCACAATACCCATCGGCGAGGTATTAAACAGATTCTATTTTAACTTATTACCAATCGAATGCCTGGATGGTTGAATAAGTGTGACATTGAAAAATGTATTTGGAGAAAAGTGGGTTTGGGGGAAATATGTTAACGAGCTATTTGACTTACCTAAATCACAATTGGTATAGTAATGAAATTCCCTTCAGAAATTTGTCTTTTATTAAATCCATGAAGGTTTGCCACAAAAAAAAGATCATCTCACTCTAAGTGATTATGTCGAACCATTCATTTGTTATTACACCCACTCAGCTCACATTTGTATTCAGTTAGACCCTGAAACAATCGTGAAGATTGAAAAGAAAACGATGGAAGTGTTCTGAAATATTAACAACGCGTACAATATCATCAACGAACGCACTCGTATACATATACGCATGTTAAAGAGGACCATCGCACCCACCGAGACACATATACGCCTATGGTTTTTATCGTGCGCATGGCATTAGAACAGTCTCTTCATTTCTTATCACAGCTTTGGGCCCTCTTCCCACGTTGATTGATACCATAAGGGTTCTCCCGTTTTATGGGCGTCCCGACTACGTGAAGGGCTCCTAAAAAGCTGATTGCTGTAGCAGTGACCTCCTCTCTTCCTAAAAGTTGAGCAATTTCAGCAAAAACCTTTGGGATGAGATGAGCAGTCGAGGACCAATATTGCCGGTACAGAATAGCAAATTGATTAATGCCAATATTATTACAGCGTTTTTTGGCCATATACAAAGATCACCCTCAGTGCTCTCCAAATATAACGAAAATGTGGATAAAAATAGGTACTGAACGATAAATCAATCAAAATAATAACAATTGAATACTCCGTATAATTCAGAACTGAAAGTTGCTGGTAAAATAAAATTTCAATCATCTCCATTTATTACAATTCCTTTCATATTCGTCGTGAAAATAGCTTGTTTTGAATTGTTAGTGATTTATTTTTGGCGAAACACGTGTTTTTTCTCTCCTTCCATAATTTATTATTTTTGATGATGGTCAGGTGCCTGTCATTGGGCATCACAGGGGTTAGGTATCATCTATGGAGCAAAGTTTGCAAACACAATGGGGTCTGAGTAAAGCTACTGTCCACTGTTCGCTCTCCATGCACCACGACGATGCCCTTTCTATTTGCGAAGAAAACTAGCGCAGAAAATATGCTAGTAAGTGCGAGATACTTAATAAATTAGAGAAGTTCAATTACCTCCTCTGTTCAGTTGAATTCGTAGCGAAAATAACTCAGCTGATGGAGAGGATGGCGAGAGGTAGTGGGGGGCACAGAAAAGTTCCCATTCGCTTGTTTGTGGCGAGAGAGGCGTTAATCCGATTGGCACATAATTCAATCCTGGGATACCTCATCACCAGCTATTCTTCTGGATTCTTTCAGCTCCAACTCGGGAAATGTGTGAAGCAACAGTAAAAGAAGAATGAAAAGGGAGGGATGTTGTTGCCGTGTGGGATTGTGAAGTGACCAAAAATTACGGCCCCTGCCAATCACGGTAGGAATTTCGTAACATCGAACGTTGGACGAACGGTAATTTTATTAAATCTGAAGGGTTAATTGGGCTCGTAGTTCAAGTAAAATTAACATACCTTCCGGAGGAATCCGTCGGCAAACAAGTCGGTTATTTAATTCAAGCGCTTTTGATGTGAGGACAAACTGACTTCGGTGTTTTTTGACGGCCTGATGGCCCTTACATCAAAAGGAAGACGGGTTCCACTTGAACGCAATTTGATTGAACAATAATGATTTTTAGATTACCATGTTTCTTCAAAGTGCAAATTTATCGCAAAATCAGCTGAAGGAAATTCCTTGATGAATTCAAGAGAATCAAAAGCATAGTCCCATCAGAACAAATTTTTGGTGAGAGTCCTTTTCATGGATTTGATTTAAAAAACCGGTTAGCATTCAATGCTAACCGGTTTTTTAAATCAAATCCATGAAAAGGACTCTCACCAAAAATTTGTTCTGATGGGACTATGCTTTTGATTCTCTTGAATTCATCAATGGTTGGAAACTAGACATCTTTATGAATCATCTTAAATTGTTCACGTGACACAGAATCGAGACATTTGATGGAAATGTGGGACAAAACGAATTCTAGCGGCCTCGGTATCTTCAGAAGTCTAAAAGCAGCCACACTATCCGAAATTGTGGGCATAAAAAGTTGCAAGCCATCAGACGTTTGCTTCCCCATTAATGGTTTGAAAGATTTTAAGTATGTGTTTTAAGTATTTTTTAAGTATGTGGCTGCCAGTATTCGTTTGTTGTCAAACGCATACGATAATGATTTCTACGCGAGAAATGTGGGAGTTGGATTCTTGGAAGTTGAATTCACTGACCACTGAGTAAGGTTATGGAATTTTCGAGTTGGCGAAATACTCTCATCTTCATGGACAAGCGAACGAAAGGTATCACGATACCTTGGCCATTCAATAATGTTTGACCCATCGAAAGTCGGTTAATTAATATCTGGAAGATGCGATAATGATTTAGATTCACCGATCGTGAGATTACTGGTCTGCGTAATAGCACGATCAGAAGCTTCCATATTTAATTTTTCCTGTACGGTGTGAATATCATAGAAACCCCCTCGAACGATTTTCCGTTGTTTAGAATCCGCTGCTGATGGGAAATAATCTCCTTTATCTTTGTCTTCGTATACGGTTAGTAATTTGGCCCAAATGTCCACATATTTTGTCATATATCGTTCTAAGGAATTGAACATACCTCTAAACTCGGCGAGACATGCTCTGTCTTCGATTACCTTTTTGGCAGCTTCATTTATAGATTGATTGAATTTCGACGCCTACATTTTTCAGATGTTTTCTCAACGCATCTGTTTTACGTTGAAAATCGGAGCGGTCGGACGACGGGTGTTCTGTGGATCGGTAGGCATCGTCCGAAAGGACGAGAGAATTGTTTTAGTGATGGGGAAATGAGATAAGGATGCGGACGATTAAATATGAAAGGGAAATGACCGTTATACCATACGTGTAGGGCTCTAAAATAACCTGGAAGGCAAAGATGTTCGGCAATTATGGAAAAATACAAGAAAGTTATAATATTTCCGTAATCCTATAGAATGCGTACTTCGGAAGAATACAGACCCGCAATACACGGTCGTGCGTTTTAGTATTGTTAGAAGTTTACGTTCCACCCATAATGAAGTGAACCACGTTCTGCTACCAAAATGTTAAGTAGGATAATAAACCATTCAAGAATTATTAATATTGTTGTCGCAATATGGGAAGGAATCTAAATCAATATTGAGAAAATAAACTATTATAATTCTTAATAATGGAAATGAAAATGCAATGCAAATGAAATGAAATTGGGAGCTCCCCTTTGGATAAAATTAATATACAAAATTAAATTGTAGATTCTGTCGTGAATGTCCCAATGTCCAGTGGTGTTAAATAACACAAAGAAACATGTGAAATATCTGGTGCCTTGGTGGCGACGGTTGATTTTCCTTATGTCTGCTTCCAACGCGACGGTTTCAGCGTCTCCCGGTCGTATATAAAAGTCGATATGGTCCTGAGATTCCGGCTTACAGCTACCAAATGGCGGAGGTACTTGTTCCCGAGTACTCGTTTACTATAGAGGAACACGGCTCAAATAAAAACCAAAATTCAGCGATTTTTGACGATCTGAAGTTGGTGGGAAGAGTTCGAGTGACTCGATCGTGAGCTCAGAGATAACTGATTTTCCTTTTTTGGGAGGATCGATTTAGTCCTATCGCGTTGACTCCTTTGGACCATGGACCGAAGGACAACACCGTCACAACAACATCGCACAAAAATAGAACATTACAAAGCCTCTTATCTCGTAATTCGCCTGATCATATTACATTCACCTAAGATATGGAATGCGGGGCCTAATACCCTCGGTAGCACAGATCTTCTTTCACTCTATCTCATAACCTCCCTTGGAAGTAAAAAGAGTGAATTGATAGTTTTGATCGAATAGAAAACGGTTTGATTTGAATGAAAATCAAACTATTGTGGAGTGAATAGAAAAGTTTCGAGTGCATGAGGAATGAGAAATCCAAAAATTACAAGGTAAATGGTTAGGTTGTAAAAGTGATGAAGTCTTTATGCTGTCTAATGTTTCTGTATTGGGGAGAAAAACCTGGGAGGACCGGAGATTGAGTCGCGGTTGTTGTCAACCATGTGAATGCTGTCGCCTAACAGGTGCCTTACTGATAATGTGGAGTTGATAGAACCATAAATACGTTCTGTCGCTACTTCGGCCTTTTCACTTTCGAAAACCCCCTTCACCGCAAACCACTTCAAGAAACGCTTACCAAAGCGATTTCCGGCCTGATCGAACCGTTTGAAAGCATATCTGAGGAACGTTAACACTTTCCGTCTGGTATGACTTGAAAAATCTCACGAGGGAATGTTTACGATTTATTGAAACGAAGATGCACTTATTCAACTGATTCGTCGTTCCGTCGATACCGTGAATAACGGCCAATGAAGGTACGCTCAGTATCAACACATCAAAACACGCCAAGACGAAAATATTATTAAAATATTATTTTGCATGCATTTTTACATTATTGTACTCATAACTATCGCTGGCATCAGGAGCTGGAGGGAACCTATGGCAGTAATGAAACTTATCACAAGTACCTACCTATCGACTGCCCTGAAGTTGTGTACGAATTCATAATCGAAACTTTGCCCCGTAGCGACGTCTTTGGATTTCATAATTCTTTAAATCAGCAAACGGGAATCGATTACGGTGACCAATAGCTCGGAGGATGATGTAGCAAATTTTAGAAATTCAATTTTGGAATTTAATGAAAATTAAGACTCTGCCCAGTTGCCATGGTGTGAAAAATCCAAATAATATTTTTTTTTAAATGATTGAGTCGGATTC
This sequence comes from Stenodema calcarata, assembly GCA_963920205.1. Classification (NCBI taxonomy): domain Eukaryota; kingdom Metazoa; phylum Arthropoda; class Insecta; order Hemiptera; family Miridae; genus Stenodema; species Stenodema calcarata. The sequence goes on along the minus strand of OY986048.1, from coordinate 55,370,227 downwards.
AGAACAAGAACCTCAAGGAGGAAGTCATTCTCGATTTTTGAAATTTAGAACATGGCTGTCATATTCGTGAAATTAGAGGGAAAATAGGTGGAATCGCCGCTTTCTCCGACTTTGTTCAGTTGTGTCGGGGTGAAAAAAAATTACAATTATTAGACTGAATCCAGATTCTGAACCGTATAGATTATCGTTGTTGGGGCCTTGAGTAATCAGACTGTCCTTTTTCCCCAAACTCCACAGCGTAAGAGCCAAGGAACGAAAAATTCATAAAGTTGAAAGAACGAAAAATGCATTAAACTGCAGCGAAAAAGCCATGAATAACATTATATTGCGCCCTAGGTACTTGAATAAAACATGACATAAACTAAACTAATTGAGCTCTCTTCCTTCGAGGCCTCTCCCTCCTTCGGCTGTGTGGACCGGAACTATATAAATATAAATTTGTATTGAGCGGTCCTGATTGAGAACCACAGATACTTCGGCTAGTTTGCTACATAATATGGTGTCCACTGGAAGCAAATTCGAGCATGAGACTACGGCCGTACACAAAACGGGCTTAATGTACATGCGTAAACGTTAGACATCATTTGTTAGGGTCAGCCTCGAATTAATGGTGAAGGTGGTGAAACATCCCGAAAGATCCCATTCTGAAGAGGATAGGGTCTATTTAACATGAATACACAAGGCGTTCCCACTGGACGACCACCCTTATCGTTCAAGAATAGTCAAGTAACGTCAAAGGAAACTTTAGCTGTTTATTTTCCGTAATTTCGATTTGTTGTTCATTTCGTGATAATTATTCCGTGATTTACAATAATGTGTAGCATACCGACAACTCGTTATAATCAGTAGCGGGTATGCTACACATTATCGTAAATCTTGAAACAAAGATGACTTCTTCGGAGAAAAAGAAAGCTGATTTGCTGGAAGTAGGAAATTTTTCCCAAGAGTTCTACTTGAAAAATTCTCTTTGTGCATATGGCGAGTAACAAAAACGGAAGAGGTTCAGCTACTTAATCACAAAACAAGAGCCCTTAACTCTTCTGGGACCCGGGAAATGAAAGTACTCGTAAGTAGATATAATTAACTGGTGGGAAGGATTTGAAGTTTATTAGGAGCAGCAACCACCTGTATCCCTTCACACCTCACTACCTATCTACACGTAGGCGGGGAAACAATTTCCGCTGGTAGAGCTTTCCGCTAAGGCTATTTCGTGAGACCAATTTGGTAGTGAGGAGCGGAGCCGCCGTCCGAAACGTCCTTCCCAAGAATAAAGTTCCCCAGTGACTTATCAACCGTTTAGGTCAGTTGAGATTAGCAATTGATCAATACGTTTATTTGTGAAAAAGTCATTATTTGACTCCCACACGGAGCTTCAGTTGCCGTTACATTTAGATACATTATACTATAATGTATGTATGTATGGTATGGGTGTCGAACGGACTCTATCAGTGTCACAAGAGACATGTACGAGTCAAGGAATCACCAGAATAAAGCGACAGACAGACAGACACGATTTTATTATATTATAACCTAAAAACAAACAACTCATCACAAAGGATTTTATTTGTTTTCAGGAACAAACAAAGGTGGCATTTGATCCATTTTGCCAAAATTTTGTTAACTCATTTGACCATTGATATAGGCCCAGGATCCCATTTATCACCGTCCTAGTGAAATAAATAAATCAGTCAAAAAACATCGAAAGATAAATGGATAAATTTACTATGTGACCAACAATAATACCACTACGCCCTTCCTTACTCAATTTTAGGTTTTTTAAATCATAATTTTTAGGAAGAGACGTATCTCGGAATTATCGAGTTTGGTAAAGTGGTTGATGTTGGATGGCTCTCATGATTATTATTTCGATATTCGTACGATATTATTGATATCGTACGACAGGCCGACCCTTCTTTACTAGGAATTTTTCTCTCCGCGCTCAATTACACAGTTTCCATAGTAGCAATTAAAGAAGCGATGACGAAAACGACTTCTGTGGTTGGCATCATGACGGCCAAGTCACCCTCCGAGGCAGGAGTTGAAAACACTGTATCCTAATGAACGCAATTACATTAACGACGAATCATCTTACTGAACGTTCAAGTTCTGTAGGTTTCTTGGAAATGTCATTTGCAAACATACAAATCTGCAAAGCGTATGAGAGGTAATCTCTTCCCAGAACATATAAAATTACAGCCCTGGTAGGAGAGTCAAGTGGGAGATTCTACTGCATCAAGAAACTAAAAAGAACCGTGGAAATTAGTATAATCATTTTCACGGTGAGTTTTGCTATAGAATTCGGGATTTGCACTCGAGAATGGGCTTCTTCTTAGTTTGTGCGGAAAATATTGGTATTATAGTACAGGACACCAAAACGCCATAAGTCGGAAGTTTTAAATGAAACGCTATGAGATTTCTGTATGAATTTGAATATATTTGGATGCGCAGCACACGAAAATTTAGCGCTGAGATCTGGTAGAACTGATTATGCCTCGTAACCCGTGTGATAAATGAATAATGAATAAATGGCTACTAAAAGCATGGGGTAAGATGGGAATAATATTATTATTCCCATCTTACCCCATGCTTTTAGTAGCCATTTATTCATTAGTTTCCTAAATGTGTTCGTTTCACAATTTCTACGTTGAATATCATTCAATTGAGCCTTAAATATCGAGGTCGGCTTTATTTCAATTTACTAAACGTTATTCAAATGGACAGACTCCTACGTCTGAATTGGCTGGGACTTAACCCGAACGCAGCTACTGCAGCACACCAATGGAAGCTCTAGTTCCACACCTCCGAAACTTTTGTTCAGAACGTTCCAGAACCTCCCACTCAGGAGATTAAACTCGACTTACTCAAGAACCATGTTTCTCTGACTGTATTTGCAATGATCAGTTTGTCTGAAACTTATGGCACAGCTATTGCAATTCTTAGAGCTACTTTTTTTAAACTTATCAATAAAATTATTGTTATCTGTTCTTAGTAGATAATAAAAGGGGTTTCTGGCACAGGGTCTAATGAAGATAACCTGACCCATGAGGAGTGGAGAGGTAACAGTCATGTGAACCTTCCTTCCTGAGCCTCTCAGTTCACAAAGCAGTTGTTTCAAGGTTTTTGACCTTGACCGAACCCGCGACCGCTGGATTAATAGTCGGATATCATAACCGCTTCGTCACGGTGACCAATATTAGTCCTAGCGAGTTTTGTGATATATGTGTGTATGCCTCTTTCAATCAAGCAAGGTGATTAACTCTATAAATCCGTATTAACCCCCTCCCCCCATGGTTTGCATTATTGGTGTGGTTTTTTTTGGTGAATTTCGTTCTGGAACGCCGTTCAAAATTTTGTATTACACGTTCAAGATGTCTAGATTTCAAGAATTACCTAATTGGCGACTTTCTACCGTCTGATACCCGCTGTATCATCGACAACTACCTACAGTACGCTATTCAACAGTCAGATAAGTACGAATAATAAACACGCAAGTGACAAAGAGTTTACAGCGTTGTTTAGCAGGTTGACATTAATCATATTTATTAAATATTGTGCCTTTCTTAGTTGAAAGCTCCATCACCAACGTCAAGGTGAAGGCACTTCGATGGAGTCCTACGTACTAATCATTCATACTGCTTGGGGGTCTTTACGACCGCGCTAGAGGCCCATTCACACAAGTCAATTTCTAAGGACAAATATACACTGTTAGGTTGCCGTGTTTCCGGTAGGTACTCTCAGGAAAATGCCGTGTCTCCGGTAAGAACAATTCCATAGATGGCCATTCCTACCATTTTGGGCGTTATTTTGAGGGATTGCCGTGTTTCCGGTAGGTAGGCACATTTCTAAAGAAAAGTTATACCATTTTGGGCAGAATTCGGGATTTTTGGGGAAAGTGCTGTGTTTCCAATATGAATTCCTACCATTTTGGGCGTTTATAAGGGGTTGATGACTTACTATTGACTTTTCTAACTTCCATTCATACTGCTTGGGGGTCTTTACGACCGCGCTAGAGGCCCATTCATTCACACTACTTTCTACAACGTCAATCATCAGTAAATTTCGTTACCTCTGATTGAAACGTAACAGGTTAGTTCATTTTTTTTTAAATTTGTTAGTAGGTACATTTTCATAAAGAATTCTTTACTGAGCTATGTTTGATACAGGTAACAACATGAATGCAATATTATGATAGTGAACACAATACCAAGTTGAATAGCAAAATTATATACAATATACGTAAATAATTGAATGTTTCTATAGTAGTATTTTTCCTTTTTATTCCAAATACCCATGTGCAACTGTTGATACGCCATCCTCCAATATTTTCCTTTTAGTGTCAAATGGGGATAAAGCTATTTTGTTAATTTGGGCAGTCGATACGTTATGTTGTTTAGATTGGATGACTACCATCTGCTTTCTTTCTATAATTCCCGAAAATAAGGAGTTATAATAATCTTCAAAACTTATTTCATTTTCAACGACATTTCTACTAATACCCTTGACTTTCTTTATCTCCCTCTCGTCTTCGGTTAGAATCTCATACATTTTTGCTCTGAGCGCTATAAACTTGGCTATTATTTTCCCATTCATTTCATCTTTGAATTTACCTAGTACTTTTTTATTTTTTAAAGAGAAACAGGGATGATCTTGAGGATAGTCGGATGTATCCATGTAGTCCAACATGTTGAGCGTTTCGATGTGTATATCCTCTGTCTTCATTGCGTATATGAAACTGTCTGTGTCCATATAACAAAGTTTCAACTTTTCAGGTCCGAATCTTGGTAACATTATATCATAATGGTACTCGTACATTGTTGTTTTGGAAATATCTAATATACTCATACCAATGTAAATAGGTTTATTGAATGTTATTGATTTTTTAGCCATGTGTACCGCGACCAGATTTTCACTATAAATAGTTCTATCTAGAAACTCGGGTTTCGCTATGAGTTTTTCCAGCTTTTTAGCGTCTGACACAAGATGAATGGTGAGTCTATTCCTAATGTTTTCCATAGTTTTACCAAAAATGGCGTTATTCATCAATTTGAATAGATCTTTTTCGAAATTGTTTTTGGCGTTCTTCCTAAGTTCTGTATTCAACGCTATGTACGGTTGTAACCACTGCGATTGTTTGAATTTCAATACCCGGTGGATCTTTGCAACTTTTAAACCGTGAGCCATAGCTTGTTTTAGCGCGATGTAATGCACTATATAACGTTCATGGTTCCCTAGATGTGGTGTCAATTTAGTTGTCGTATCACCGGGAGGTATAATATTTTCTGCAAGGAAGGGAAGATCGTTATGTGATTGGTGTAGACGTTGTGGGTATTCAACATCAACCTCCAGGATGTATCCGTACTGATCACCTTCATTCAAACTCAGTACATCAATGTCTTCTTTACACCATGTAAATCCACCGTAAGGTAGAGGTTTCGACATGGCAAAACCATAGAGATTGTTGCAGTCCTGATAGGTGAGGAAAGTAGATTCTTCTTCCTCGTTAAAATCTTTCATATATTTGTTATTTGCTTTAAAATATCTGTGAGAAGCTTGAACAATTCCTCCTCTTATGCCCTTTTCAATCATCAAAATCTGATCGTAATTAGTTAGAAGATCCAATCTCATTTGCGTGTATTTGAGCATTGCATCCCACGATAAACCGGGTAGTGTAAAGTAGTGTGCTGGGTCAAGCTTATGACTTTTGTGAATTGTATTTCTGAAATTTTCAAACACATCTGCGAGTAAGAGGACATCCGTTTTGGCGTAGTGATCACTGTATTCCCCCAATGTTTTACAATTGAAGTGGTGCCATACCCTTATTGCATGTTGATAATCTTCTTCTGTGACCCCACGTTTCTGCAATCTACTGTAGAAGGCTTCTTTAGGAGGTAGGGAGGTTTCTTCTAATGTTTCCCAAGACGAGACGTATTCGTATGGGAATACACCTTTCCGCTTCATCAAATCAAGATCTTCCAGAGAATGAAACTTTATCGTCTCTTTGAATTCTGGTACGTTTTTTGCAAGTGCATCCAAACTTGCCGACATAAACCTGAAGGTGTCAATGTATCTAATTTTGAAACCTCCTGGTATACTTTTCGTAAATGAGATATATTTCTCTTCTGAGTTAGGAATAATCTCAATTGCTTGATCGTCGTAGCCGAGTTCCTTTACAATGAAATGTGAGTCGTAACCAGAGAGGTTGTGTATAAGTACTGGGAGGAATTTTGGGTTCCTACACCTCAGATTACAGCTATTATGTGCTGGACCCCTGTATGTACCGGTAATGTGACAATGATCACGTACTTTTACATCAATTTCGGTGAACTGTAATTTGCATAAGTAACATTTCCTTGCCGTTTCAAATATAATTTCTTGCTCTTTGGGTAGAGGGGTCATTGGGATGTTTACCGAATACACTGTCGCAATAACCTCTGCTATTGATCTAACATTCTGAACAAAGTGAGAAACTGCATCTTTCCCTCTATAAACAATCGGTTCTGATGGTATATTTAATTTAACATCCTTAACTTCATCAGAGCTCTTAACATAGAGGCAATAACTCATAGGAATATGTTTTTGAATTATTTTCGTAGAGGTTCCTGAACAATCTTCCGCTACTGGTTCCAATATTGCTTCAAAATCGGCATATATGACGTAAGGAACTTTTAACATTCTCTCACACTGCTCAAACTCAATGTATGGTTTCTTTAGAGGCATATCTACACGAACTGCCTTGTTATTAACGCAGTATTCACGGTGCTCAGCTAATTTTTCTTCTTTTGATATGCCATTCTGATCATCAAATTTAGTAAAACATCTTCTACAGATGGCTATTGATTCTTTGTGTTTTGTCACCTGCCTTGCAACCAATTTTTCGAAATACTTGATGTATACGTAATGATGTGTCCCCGATTCGTTATCTATGAGGAGAAGATCGCGGTGATCAGGTAATTCATCTTTGACGACTTTAAGTGGGTAAACATTGCAATCTGAGTCCAACCCATATACGTTGATAGAAATGTTGTTCATTTTCTCGAATTCTTTGATCTGCTTTAGTGGTGTAGGGAAATCTACACAAGAAAAGTCGTAAGGATGATCGAGATTGAAATATTTAGTCACACGTTGCGCATTCTTATTAATGAATTTGGCTAGAATTGAATACTTGAAGCATAAATTATCACGATTCTGAACATTCACACAAGCCTTTTTATGCTCAATTTGCGGCGGGAGTCGGATGTAAGTGCTCCCTTTCAAAGGAATATTTTTATTAATCCTTAAACGTAACCCTTCTATATGATGCAAAGACCATCCGCTTTTTTTCAACTGAGCCTCCTCCATTTCATTTTGTAAAGTTTTACTGAACTTTGCAATCACATCATCAAGATTTGTATCAACGTAAATCGCTTTGTTTTTAGTTTTGAACGCTTTATCTTGTTGCTCACCAACCGCATTCTTAAACGTACACTCCACAAGTACATTGACCTTGATCGATGTGAATTCGTTTAATGCTTCTCTAATTTTAGTTTTCACCTCATCTTTTACTTTAGAAAGAAAAGATGGTAAATCTGAAGGCGAATCAATTCGAATGAACCAAGACTGCAATCGGTTTTTAAATGATGTTTCATATCCATGAGTCATACCTTGTCCAATTCGTTTGAGTATTACTTGTTTCTTCGGCTCCCACAGTTTGATCTTCTTTCCTCCTGCAGCATTGCAACACAAGTCTTCATGCTTCCTTCCATTGTAGAGATTTTTAAATGGTTTATCACAATATTTACAGGTAAAAACCATTCCACAACTATTTTCATGCCTCCGAATATTTTTGGCACTGAAGAATTTTCCGCACTTCACGCAGTTATTCATCTTCACAGTCAGAGTTGTTAACAGTACGAAGTTCAGAGAACTACTGGTCAAGAACAGTGTTCATCCATGCTTATATACCACGGCCACTTCAGAATCGATTTTATTTCAGCCAATCAGAGAAGGCGTTATTTAATCCAATGAAATTGAGGGGATTGAATAACTAATTTTTCGTAAAGAAATGGTACAGGATATGCAAAGTTACTAGGTATTTCAAAAAAATAAATAAATAAATAAATAAAAAATAAGAAACTCTCTTGGAAAAAGAAGGAGAGGGGGTAAATAATGGTAAAAACCACTAAAATAGCCTGGACTAAGCAATGATAGTCGAGAATGGGGGGGGGGGGGGGTGATGGTGAAAATTATCGGAGTCACTTGAAATAGGTCAAAAATCGTCTGAAATTAACGCTGAAAAACCAGTGGTAAGTCAATATCCTCCAATATTCGCTCAGATACCCATGCACATGCCTAGAAGTCTACACTTTTTTAATCATGACGTCAATAGCAATAAAAAAATAATAATAAAAAAAATTTAAAATAAAATAAAAATGGAAAATCGATTAAATGTGATCCCCCCCCCCCCTTTCATCCCACCGCTCCCATTCCTCTCCTTGTATAATTCATCTCTCAAAAATAACAACTCAAAAATGCATACGAAAATAATAATTTATTCAGACAAAATAAGTGTGCAAATAATATTCGCTCACATATACATGCTGCATGCATGGTTCAATATTGTTAGCTCACTTACATAGATACATAGGGGTGGAGAGCAGCAGTAAGAAATCAATAAAATGATGGTATCATTATTGGGAACTTCCTTTAAATTAGTGTGCAAATAATATTCGCTCACATATACATGCTGCATGCATGGTTCAATATTGTTAGCTCACTTACATAGATACATAGGTGTAGAGAGCAGAAGTAAGAAATCAATAAAATGATAGTATCATCATTGGAAACTCCCTTTAATCTTCTCGGTTATTAACCTTAACAATCCCAGATCCCCAGCGATATGCCGCCCCGCCAGCCGGGACCTCTCCTACTTATATAGCCTCGCGCTCGCGGGCCCCACCGCGGGACCCCCTCCAGTTCGCAGCAGTTCTTGGTGTCTAGTGTAACTATGTCGCAAACTCAGAGGGTGAACTCTACAGGTGATTTTCGACAAAAAATGCCCCCAGACTTTTTTTCTTACTCCACTAAAAATCCCACTTTTTTCACTTTTAAGATTTGTTTTGTGCTCTCAATCTTGTATCAGTAAAACGAGTCTAACTCCTTCAATTATTATTTAAAATAAAATCTGAGGATACCGTTGAAAAATGCGTTAAATTTCCTATCTATTTGGTACTAAATACGATTTTTTCGGTCAGGCCTAAATGGTGAAAAAAATGGCAAAACTTGAAATTTGAAGATTTTTAGCAAAAACACCATTTTTTCT